>JAOYMO020119452.1:0-36124 GCA_025802455.2 Iodosphaeria phyllophila
AAAAGAATTAGTGCTAGAAAGATCACCGCTGTATTTTGGTGGTATTTTGGTGGTGGCCACCACCAAAATACCACCAAAATACAGCGGTGATCTTTCTAGCACTAATTCTTTTTCTGCCTGCCCACCTGGCTGGCTGCGGCTTGGAAGTCTGTTTCTCAGCCCGTGGAGCCTGTCCGTCTGGCAGTCCAGCCCTGCACAGTACCTCTGTTCTCTCAAAAGACTGGAGGCAAATATCACCATACCCTAGTCCGTGTTTGCCTACAAACTCTTGAGCATACAAAGTTACTGTGGACTTTTCCTGCCCGCTGGCATGCTATGTGGTTGACGATATTCGGAACTCTTCCCTCAAAACCTGATTTGATTTACGTGGGTAAAATTTTGGATGCATCGATAGCCCAGAGAGCTATCTAGAATCCCATCTATGCGGATCTTTTGGTTTTGTCCAGGAATGCAAGTTATCTAAGTGCAAAGTCAAGAAAAGTGGTCAGAAGTGGTTGGGCTGCCCGAAGATGCTGGGACCATACTGCCTCCTCACATTTTGGTTTCATGTGCCAGGGACAGGTCACACACTGATTGCATGGTCACACTCCTCCACTGCCCGCTACCAGGAAGTGGGGCGTGAGGACTGGAAACCTTTATCTCGCTTCGCACGGGCCAGAAAGCCGAGCTCCTTTATTATATAGATTAATATTTTGACCCTTTTGCAGGGTATATTAATCTTTCGCCGTCAGTTAAAAGATATTTGTTGTCATTAAGTTAGTAGTATTATGGTCTATCAATTGCAATTCCCCACGCGCCCATCGGGCGTGAACCGCAAAGGCGCCAATGCGAAACTATACGGTTCGATATCGCCATGAAGAGATGTCTCTTGGGCTGTCTAAGTCATAGGTTTCTAAGACAGCAATGTTTTTAAACTCCTAACTTATCGACATCAAATAAAGTAAACATAACATGGACACCCACAAATGTGCTTCGCATCTGCAACATTGAGGATCTGGGCTCATCAAAATCAATGCACTTAACGTTGCGTTTTACCTATCATAGGTCCTGAAATAATGCAAGATAGCAACATGGAACTATACCCCGAAACCCATAGCTCGATTATAATTGAAATGCGATGCACGCCGCAGACCGTCTTCCCTCATCTACCTTGGCGGATTTAAAACCCACGTCACCCTTAATATGATAGTCCTAGTACTATCAATTAGAGGCATATTCGAACCTCAGATGTTCTGGAATAATAAGATCGCTGTTACGGATATTGCATGCTGGGTAGCTTGAATGTCCTTAATCTCTTGTAAGCTTTGAGCCGGGATAGAACCAGCATCATTTGCCTACTACACAGTATCGTGTGTATCCGGAATACCATTGCCGGTAGTCTGTCCCGGATTTCCTATAATCCATCGCCGTAATCCGTCCTCTCCTTAATGGTGCCATCAAGACAACTGGATCGTTCATTATTTTCTACCAATCAATCAATCAATGTTGACTTCGTCTATATAGCAGCCGTACATATCCCATGAATCGTTACAAGAGCCCAAATGATGTGTTTTGAGTGAGGAACATGGCTTACGTCACCTCGCTTTGTGGCTTATGCCTGGATCGCTAGGACCTGGAGGTGGCTTGGTTTGGGAAAGGGGTCCGCCAGATGTTACAGCGAGGGGTCAAAATCAAGTCGCATTTGGCCTTTTCTCACCAAAATGCCTGATTTCAAGGCTGAATAACTGTTAGACAAGCACTCCGATTGAGGATATCCGAGCATACAATCTTGCAGTAATTTACTCGAATTATAACATAGTTGAATTGCAGGAATTTTGAATGAAGCTAACAAAAGTTGCAAGCCATTGAACCGGGCACAAGTTCCGCCCTCACCAAATCATTGAAAATTTTGGTAGTGATGGTGTTTGGTTCAACTTCATCCACATGTAATTTTCCGCTAGCTTCATTCATACTTCCTACAATTCAACTATGTTATAATTCGAGTAAATTGCTGCTAGATTGTATGCTCGGATATCCTTAATCGGAGTGCTTGTCTAACAGTTATTCAGCCTTGAAATCAGGCATTTTGGTGAGAAAAGGCCAAATGCGACTTAATTTTGACCTTGACTTGATTTCATGAGTAAGCTAAATTCCATCCATGTTAGGTTCGAATAACATACCGGTATTCTAAGGTGAGTCGTGAATTAAAGAAAGGGAGGACTATCTGACCATTCTAGCTGGTGATGTTCATGTACAATAACTGCCGTAAAATGAGGGATTCTAGGAGCCGCAACTTGGCTAGCTTCCTTGGTGCTCAGAAGGAAAAGCCTGGCTTTGCGGTGGGAACGATGTCACTGGCAGCGATTCCACCAATCAAGACGTTGCTAGCGTATTAGGCCCAAATGAATCCCCTTGGCCGCGTAACGTGGTCGCTCGGGGTCCGCCCCAGATTTTCTCCAGATAGCATTGGTTCGGATCATCCCGGTGGCAAATTCGCTACATATAGGCCCGTTGACATGTAGAGAACTCTAGCAGCAACCTGTGCCTTTATGATAGCGATAAAGAGCACTTTCCGGCACAAGGTCACGCCGCACAAAAGCCCCGGTAATTTAAGGCACATTTATGCGAATGATCAGTAGCCAGAAAAGTGTGTTAATTTGGTAGAAGCAGACGAAGGCCAATTCGGCTGAATCTGCGATAAAAGGCTCGCTCGCATCCTTGCGAGCGTGTGGCGGAGGTGGCTGCCTGAAGCCGATATTTGGGGGCCAGGCCACAGGAGCCACAAACCTAGTGGTGCGTGCCTCCCTGTAAAGACCTTACTGTGTAATTAATGTTAATGTATGGAACTCCAGCTTGAATTCTGCACGTACAGAGATGTGAAATCCTACATCCTACGTACGGAGACATCTAATTATTGATATGAGCATTCCAGCAAGCCTTATTAATGCAAATAGGTATACTTGTGATGGTTACCAATTCTTCCGTAGAGCTCTGGCTTTGGCAATTTACATTAACAATAATGCTCTGGCTCTAAGGTTAGCAATTCAGCTATGACGATATTTCATCCTCTATGTTAGTACAGTACAGTTGCTCGGCCCTCCGGCGGTAGCTGGCCGATGCCACTCCAAACGACCACGTTACGCGGTCAAGGCGATAGATTAGATGTAAACTGAAGATCTACCAGTAGGTCTAGAATACGGGCCAGTTCACTCAAATCTACAATAAAAAGCAATTCTCCAACGTTGGCTTTCCGGTATTGAAAGTAGGGCTTTTAGGATTCGCAGTACTTCCGACTCACTCAGACGCTTTGACCATTAGAGTACATCATTCCGGGGACATTCGTCGAGATTCCACCATGAGTTGCGTTTGTCCAAGACTTGAGGAGGAAAACCTTTCATTTCAGGAAAAAATCTCTTAAAAAACCATCTAGCCCCTGCAGGCCTCCTGTAGTTATAATCCAACCTAAACCTCCACAGTGATCCCCTTTAGAGCTGTAGGATATGACCCCACGACCTTCTGTCTCGGCTTGGGTGGGTGTTGATGTCAATTAGCCATAGCTAACATATTGGCTGGTGGCAAAGGTGCTCTCCGTACTCGTGGTTGGCCACAGACTTTCTGGTAGACGAAGGTACCTTCGGCACTTTGGCCAAGAAGTTGAGGAAAGTGTTCTTCAGCGCAATTGTGACTGCAAGTGGCGTCCGCTTTCCCCCAGAGCATTGCTAGCTGGGCTAATTTTGGAAGATTAAGGCCTGAAATGAGACTATCTCAGCAAACATTGATGGCAACGAGTGGGCGGGAGATGAACATGAACATCGGCAATTCATTGTTCAAACTCTCTTTCCGTCTTCTTGCCACGTTATCGGGCCGGCATCAGTCCAACTACCAACGCTGGTATGATACGCAATACCATCAGCGACTGATGCACCAACTTTTGTAGGGTCCGTGCACCAATCACAAGGTCTGATACGTGAAGAGAGGACTGGGGAGCTGACTGGATGGTTGGAACCTATACCGGTAGTGCACTGCAGTTACACCATTCAACACCATCACCAGATGTCTGGTAGAACGACCTCACCAAGAATCGGAATGCAGCTCCGCCCGCGAGGTCCATCCCACCAAAATAGCGCATGAAAGTGATGGCTTTGTTCAAACGCTGAATAACAACAAAATAGATGATTGAAATGAATCCAATCAGCAACTTCATGGTCTTCTGCAAGGAGAATTTGCCTCTAGTGCTCTTGAACCGACCCAAATATATGCTGGAAAAGGCAGATGCGCGTGTTGAAGTGGTTGTATGCGCTGGCGGGGGAGCACCTGGTAAGAGCCATGTTACGGTACATATAGCGCACTTCGCAGTTATCCCATCCGCCAAAACAAAGGATGGTCAGAACTTTTGGCTCAGCAAATGTATTCCGATACCAGTATGCCTGCATCCATCTTGACGATGTTTTGTTGTGCGGTTTTGTTCATTCGAAAAGCTGGACTTTTGGTGGAGTCCGGGTCGTCTGGCCGTGTCCCGATTCTTGCGGCAGCCACTCTATCTGGTGCCTCGGCAATAGATGTTTGTTCTTTTTTAATTTTTACTCTTCGTCTACCGGTACCGGTAAGTTGGCGTTTTAGCTAGCACAAGTATCCCCTTAGCATCGGCATTGCACCATCTCAGCGCGGTACGAGTGTGCGCTATCGCGTGTTTCCAACCCAGGGCAGCGAGCTAATGAGATAGGGAGGAGGGTAATCGTGCTATTCTGGCTCGTTGGTCTGGTTTAAGAAGTGGACTCAACTAGCAACCGCATAGCAAAACGGGTTGGAGCCATGCCAACGCCAAGGGGGTACAAAGCAGGGTCTATTCACTTGAGCATACCGGTAGCCTTCATTATTGTCCATAACGTCGCGTTTGAAACGTGACGTTTCTTCGGGCAGTGGAGCGGCAGGTTGAGACTGACCAATCATCTTCCATCCTTCTTTCTCTCTATCTTGCTTTTTGCGCCACAGAGAATGGAAAGTACTCTCAGCTTGAGCTCAACAGCGTTTTGGAAAGTCCCGAATTCCTTGTAATTTTTCCACCTGATGACAGACTCGCAGCGGTATTCCCAATATCATGTACATCACTCGTTAGATTTGGATATTGGTGCTTACAGTAAAAACTGTTGACCTGGATACGGTCGGGCACATCGCCCACAGCTTGAACCTGAGCATGTACAGTACTCTACCTAACAGTAGTGTTATGAGTTTGTGATTACGGGATACCACTTTGAGGGAAAATTGTCAGGCTTCCGCACAACCATGTTCCAGATGACCAGGGCTCTGCTAAGGGGTTTCCGATATTGAAACAAGGGCTTTTGCCGTCTGATTGCGTCCGAAGTCACCCCTCAGAATTAAGGTCCTGCTCGGGGATGGTGCTTGATTATATGGCAGCCACCAATACATTTTTCCGTACCTAAAACATCTGCCGAAGTTCAACTGCAACTACCGGAAAAACCTCCGTCAATCCGAAATCATGTGCGCAGGCATAGGAAGCACTCTCGGTGCTCAGGCAGAACGGAAGAGGAGCAGAGTTTGACAGGAGTACTCAACATTCAACAACAGGATTCAGCAACGCATGACAGCAAGCAACTCCAAGAAACCAGACGATGGAGCAAATGACTTTACGCCTGCGTATAATGACAGGTGTAAGGATAGACAGTCAACCATGATAGAAAGATTATCCATAGGTCGTTGGTGTTTTGTTCTTCCGGACAAGTTTAGCTCAAAAGTGTTTTGCCGGTAATTATGTGCCTACGGACAGAATTTCAGATGGATAAAGGTATTTTCCACACAGCCTCATCTGGGTGTCAAACCGAGCGCGGCTCTCCATTCCAGTTTCTCAATTAAGATAGATACCCGTTCGCTAGTGGCTAACGATCTTCAATCATGCATCGAACCAGCTGCCGTTCAGATGCATACCAGGACCCCGGTCGTTACTGTGGACGCAGACCTCAGTAGTGTCACCCTAGTCGGATATCCCCCAAAGCGGCTTAGATCGCGCATCCGAAGGAGAAGCCAATTAGTGTTGGCGTCGGCCACCCATCCGGTGCCCCACAGTATCCGACAGTGTCGTAGTGTGGGCAAATCCTGTAAAGTGCTGTAGGCTGTGGGTGGAGTTTTCTAACTCAGCTAGCTCTTGCGATATAATCAAGCACCTGTTGACTTACCCGTCAGATATTGAGACGGTTTCTCTTCTTCCAGTTTGTTTCTTCGTTTTCTTCCCCTAACTCTATGATATAATACTCTCCTTAATCACTATCATCGTTACCCTGGTAAGAGATGCTTGGTGTGCATATGGCTCTATTCGTCTGTAACGATAACGCATGTAAATTTGCAGATTCTATTTCTCTGCCCCAAACGATTGCGCCATGAAAAGGGTTGTCAACAATCAGTACAGAGATGTCGCCCGAGTATGTCGATGAAGATAGGGGCCCTACCCTGATACGAGCATCCATTGCTATGACAGCTCTGTCCGCTTTCTCTGTCGCGCTCCGTTTTGGAGCTCGGCTAGGACGGTCACACGTAGGTCTTGGGGCGGATGACTGGTACTGTTTGACCGCATTTGTGGGTCACATTCTCACTACGCTTATTGCTCCAGGCTATTGTAGCAAGTAAACAGTCTGTTGATGAGGTCGGCCACAGTTATTTGTACTAGCCTTTACATTAGTTGCGGCAATCAGTGAGTTGTTCTAGTTCGGTGCTTATATTGCTTCCCGGCCGAAACTTACTTACTGGTTCTTAGGCACAAAAGCAGGCGGCATTGGGAAACATAGCGAGGTTGTTATGGCGAGCGGATTCAAGATGATTGACAAGGCATATCTGGTAGGTCAACATACACAGAGCACTTGACTAGAGAAGAGTATCGTGATCTGACAACAAACGCGCAGATGATATTCATCGAGTCTTTCTTTTATACAGCCTCCCTCACGATTATCACGTTGTCAATCCTCTCCGTGTACTACCGCATCTTTCACACGTCGAGCATGAAGATAGCGACTTTGGTAGTAGGACTATTGGTGGTGGCATGGTGCGTGGCACTGTGGATGGTCACGCTTTTTGGATGCTCCCCCATCAATGCGGCTTGGCAGGTGGAGATCCGAGCCAGCGCGAAGTGTCTCAACCTGACTATCGTTTACCTCAGCGGATCCATATTTCACCTCATCCTGGATATGATAGTCCTGGTTCTACCAGTCAGAGACATATTCCGACTACAGATGTCTTTGAATAAGAAGATAGCTGTCACTGGTATTTTCATGCTGGGTGGTTTGTATGTCCCCGGTCCCTTTTTCGCTTTTGGCTCGGGATAGAACCGACAACGATTGTCAACATATCTCAACTTTTGGTGCATTATATTCACTAGTAATAGGGTTATTATCATCAGCTGCATCCGTTTGGAGAAGCTTGTTAGCTTGACTAAAGAGGGCGCATCTGCTGATGCAACCTGTGAGTAAGCCGCGTGCAAGAAATGAACTGTTCACGTCAAATGCGTCAGGCGCTAATGTTCATGGGTTTCAGGGCTCTTTGCTACCGTCCTGATATGGTCGGTCCTCGAATGCAACATTGCACTGATCAGCTGTTCGCTACCGGCCATATACCCGGCTATGATGCACATACTGGTACGGCTGGGACTTCGCAAACCGTTATCGTACGGCGTGAACAAATCCAGCAAAACAAGCCGTAGCGACCCAACGTTGCAGACCATAGGTGGCTCGGTCGCCAAGCAGCCGCACGGGGCGTCGATGCACAGGTCAACCCAGTTGACCAATGCCTTAACCAGCATCGACTCCTACCGGCCTGGTGAGGGCGACTTCACGCGCCTCGATGACTCGGGCTCGTGGACTGCGTCTGGTTACCGGGCCAAGATCGAGACGGGGTACTCGAGGAACGGGGCGAACGTGGAAGCGGACGAGATCCCTCTACATGGCATATCGGTGCGGAATGATGTACATTTAGGTAGGGGGGAGATATATCAGTATGATCGATGATTTTAGAGATCATGCCTTTTTGCATTATTTATTTCTAGATAACGTCACGTAACGAATAGACGAGCAGCACATCTTCATCTCGGGGTGAGCCCTTTCTCCCCTGGACCATCATTGTTCACGCTCTGAGCACGGCATCCATCATGCGACATAAGTCAAATACTTCTAAGCCAAACAACCTGGGATGACAATAAATTTCGCATCAGAGCCAAGTTACCGTTAGGGTTTACCGGTATCAGGTCACTGAAAGACCGCTGCTAGCTAGACTGCGAGAGAGTGTCTATCCGTTAAATGTCCCCAATTTCTGCATACTATCTCAAGTTTCAACTTAAACTCGTTCGCAATGACGAGTTGCTTGCTCCTGACCCTGTTCGTCTTTTGCGGTCTTGGTTTGACGTTACTATCAATTAGCTTATGTTTTCAAAGCTCAAGCTCAGAGTTGATCCTCAGGTTCTAACCTCCCGCTTCCCTGTTTCCGAAAGCCTGTGGCCAAAGGTGCTTTCAGTGCCTGTCCCCAGATTTTCGGAAGCAGGGAGGTAGCCAGGAGGAAAAAGATTATTGACCGGATTAGGAGATTGTCAGAGTTACCCCATTCCTCTGAAAGTATTTCCTCTAAATGCACTCTTCAGCACCTTTGAAATTGGCTTGCATTACATCAAACGAAAGCCAGCTTCAAAGGTGCCGAAAAGTGCATTAGAGGAAATACTTTCATAGGAATGGTGTAACTCTGGTAATCATCTACCCCGGTCTAAAAAAGTTTCTTCCCGGTAGATACCGGTATGTGAGGGTCATTCTATGAGTGAACAGAAAATAGACAGCCGCATTGTAGTCACGAATATCGACAAGACGAAAAAAATCAACATGAGCGATGGACAAGCGCAGTAGACCCAACGGAAAGCGAGATTTTACCCCGCAAATCTCCGTGACTTGATCCATCCTTGTCTTCTGCACTTCTAAGCGATCTAAAACACATCAACCAGACTCAGATGAAGTTGGTCTTGCATGTTATAGATCATGGCACTCCTCTTTATTTCTTGGATTGCTGCTAAGCTCATCTTAATTCATTACAGTATACATGTGACGGCGATCCCGAGGCTCCTGGTGGACCTTTCTTCGTATACGCTCTATCATCCCATCGCCCTACCCCACTCTCGCACAATGGAGAAGGTCATAAATAAATGCTTTTGGTCTCATTACGTGTCTCGAAATACACTTCAGTGCCTTGACAATGCTAAAAGCCAGCTCCCGAGACCGTTTAAACATGCGAACGATGTGGGCCGCTGACGTGAACAGCAAAGGAAGGGCCTTATCTGTGTGTCCATTCAGTCATGTAGTACCGAAGAAATAGGGGACGTAAGTAGGTAAATAGGAACAGATCGAATCTGTGTTGCCACCTGCGATACTCACAACAAGAAAGCCGGTAAGCCGCCCAAGGGACGTGAGCCCACGGCGTGACCAGAACCTCTAGCAACGGGACCGAGCGACTAAAAATCGTAGTGGTATTCAAAACAACATCTGGAGCAAGCATGCTTGCGCAGATATCTCTCATATCTTTTACTGCCTCCGTGAGAAGCTAACTGTGACTTCGTCCGCCCTTGTGATGCCCCTCGGGTGATGGTTTTCCCCGAACTGCGTGTCCGCGGATTGTTTTAATTTGGCATCTCGCAGGATGCTCTCCTCGCTGATGTTGTCGTCTAAACCAGGGTGTGAGCTTTTCTGTCTGGTTGTCTTTGCGCACATGATCCTGGCGTGGTGGTGATACAAGCCATTTTGCTCGTCGTCGTGCTCATTGTTCTCGCCGCGGTGACCTCGTACGTGTTCGTCCATCCTGTAGCCGTTCTTGTTGCCCGTGCTGTGTCCACTGAGATCGCTACCGTGAACTATACGAGTGTAAAGCAGACGTAATACCGGAATGGACGCGCAGACGAGCGAAACGAAGTTCTCGGTGGCTGAATAGATCAACATGGATGTCGTGTGATCTGCAAAGGGCACGTCATCAGTCGATCTGTGCAAGGAGAATAGAGGGTAGGTGGTATATGCCCACATAGATAATCTTCCTCGCTTGATAGACTCGTCAGTGCGATGGTCCGTAGGATACCGCACAAGCCGGCACTGATGATCGGATCAGCAGACATCACCCATGGTTATTTGGTGAGGGGTTGAAGGGGAGCAACGTACAAAACCCCGAGGCCCATCCCACAGAGGACGGTGGCTTTGTCCTTACGTTTCATTGTTAAGTTTTTGATGATAACGCAGGGAAACAAGGCTAAGGTGAAGTCCGCAGCTACCGCGAACGCTAAACAGGAATTTAGCCAAACGATCTCAACCACACAGGTGGGCAGACGAACCAGAACAAGATATGCCAATTGCGGTAAAATTGAGGTCGCACGACCCAGGAACGTTCGGGTTCCAAATCCTTTGAACCGGGCGACACTGCACGAACAAGGCAACCGACGTGAGCACGGAGACCGCACTCACAATAGTGAAAACGGCCCACACAAGGATCCTCTGCCACTTTTCCACGATGATACGTAATAAAAAGAAGGCCACGGCGCCCTTGCTGAAAACTATGTTGAGGATGCAAATGGCTTGTCCGACCAGCTCAAGTTTGAGACCTTCGGTTGCCTTGGTGACAGGATGGATGTCATCCGTCTTCAGGCCAATGCCAAACGCAGTTCCTATCGCCCAGCATATGGAGTAGCTCAACATGCATAACTGTCCATCATGTCAAGATGTTGCGTCGGGCGGTTTGAGATAAAAATAGAAAAGAGGGGAAATTTTTGGTTGCCTTCGACAAGGAGGCAGAGGCGCTGGTAAACCAACAACATACCAGAGTAAGGAACAACATCAAGTCATCCCAACCCAGACTGTTCAGGATGTACTTGCGCGTCCATATTCGCGCGGCGACGGTGATGCTGGCGATCAGTGCCTCAACCCAAAGAACGGCATTCAGGGTAGTTGGACGACTCATGTCGGCGACGCAATGCCCTTCGAGGGCCGGCAAGGCAGTGTGTTGCAAAAAACTGTTGGATGCACACTTAATGTCAGCTCAGCGACCTGGCTGTGGTCAACGAGCCGTTATCGTAGGCGACTTGGATCCAACCACTGGACAACTACGACGAAAGCCCCAACCAAGCCCGTTGAAGTGGTCCATTTGGTGGGTCTTCCACGATGGGCGTTAGTAAGCGAGGTCCCCTAGTGACCTTTTATACTAAGACCGGTGGAATCTGTGCGCAACTCCAGGTTCCTCATTCAAGGGGTTGGTGCGAAAGTCCCATAGCCAAGCTCCAGAGTCTCATCAACTAGGGTGCCCTCTAAGGTTAAATCCAGTTGTGCGTGCCGAAAACTACCGATATTTGCAATGCGTTACTAATGGCGAGCCAGTGGGACTGCTCGCCGACAGGGGACGGCCACTGGGTATCCTGCAAACTTCTGCCATCCAGATCTGGTCGTCCCTGGGGGTCTTCGGGCTTGTGTTCAAAGTGGCTCGAGCTCCGACATCCCCTTGTCTAAATTGAGTTTTGGTTGCTGCGAGGCCTATGATCGTGCGTATCATGAAGGCGCAAGCCTTGCCAGTCACGCTCAGTCAACTTGGTACCGCAACTGCCAGCTACAACTGCCAGTAGCGCAGACACACAAAGTGTGTGAGCGCACAAAGGCCAAGGCGTATGCAAAGACTCCAGGGACGGCCCTAGCATCGGAAACGCCAGCTGCAGATCGGCAGTTGTGTAATGTGCGGCATGAATGCCGTTAAACCTCAAGCCCCCCACGTGGGGGTGTACCGTCCTTGATATCTTGATTGATTGTGGCTAAGCGTAAGGGCTCCGCTTAGCGCAACGGAAGCTGATCATCTACTGTACAGGGACTTGGAGTGCTGGCTGGCACCCCAGAAATGAACAGTGCAGTGCTGCAGGAGTATGTGACGGTGGTCTCGTGGACTACCTCCATCTATGCGAATGTGTGTCCGTAGATACAAAAGGTGCCTTTAGGCGCGCCCACATTCCGAAGAACAAAACGATCACCATCAATCCTAATTTAGTATGTCGGTAGGTACAGAAAGCACTTTTTAGCCAAACTTGTTCGAATGAACAAAACAACTATATGAGGAATATATGTACTATCGCTAACTATCTGTCCTTGTAGCTGTTCTCATAAGCAGGCGTAGAGTTCTTTGCTGTGTTGGCTAGTTTTTCTAGTTGGGTAGAGTTTGGTAGGAATACTCAACGTTTAACAACAAGGTTCAGTAACGCATGACAATCAGCATCTCCTGCCCTGCTTGAGCCTCGAGAGTGTTTTCTGTGTCTGCGGACGTGAATTCGGATTGACGGGTGTAGTTTTTTAAGTAGCCAGCTGCAATGCGTTGCTGAACCTTGTGGTTGAACGTTGGAGGACTGTAGTAGCACGGGAGATAACGGATAGTAGCGGACAATGGGGGAGATCACTAACGAGTAGCGAGGACGCGAGAATACTCGGGTCGACTCGGAGGGATATCCAACCCAGCAAGGACTGTCGCCAAGCTCTAATCATCTCCCTCTCTGCCTCTCTGCTTTACCTGCCGATGTACTCGGAAAACTCTTTTGGAATTCGGCCGGCTTGTTTTTCCAATTTTCGTGTAGAGCCTTCATTAGATGAAGATTTCTTGAATTGGCTGGAGGATAGAGGAACTTGATGCCAAGTTCGTCGACCTGATCATCATCCTGCCTTGTGGTGGGCTGCCAGGGGACGACGAAAATAAGCGCCGCACTGCCCAATTTCTCACCATACCACCCACGCATAGTAGTGAAGCGACGCTTTGGCGGTACGCCCTACAAAATCAGTACTTTAAGGAAACAATTCTTATGTAGATTATCCAGCTAGAATTCTAGCATCTTGAGTAACGTTGTTGGCAAGAAATCGTGGGTGAAACGAATATCGTTGTGGCATTGAAATTTATCTCATGCGGCGTTTATTTTCGCCGTCCCCTGGTTGCCTCAAAGGTGCTTTTTGTGCCTGCGGACATACATTTAGATAGACAGAGGTAGTCCCGTGGCGCATCCAGGTTGTCCGGCACTGACACCGATAACATGGAACAACAAGGGGATGGGCAACACAACACGGAGAATGCTCCGGGGACGCTCGGGATTGGATACAATATAATCCTTAGAACGGCCCCCCTCCTAGCATAAAGATGAGATCGGCACGACTACAGTGTGCTATCGGGGTTACTTTAATCCGAAGGTTTATAGTGTGCGCATGTAATTCATGCGAGAGAAGTTGGACATCTGAATATTATTGCAGATTCAGATGATTTGACACCGATAGATAGTAATCCAACTACTATCGACTTTGTCTATCTAAGAAGACTCTATTATGTGCGACCGGAGCCCCGAGTGGGCGATACTGTGGTTACCGGCGTGAATATTTCATCCCTGCCAATACCGGCTAGGGATGGAATATTTATACCGGTAACCACAGTAGCAACATTAGATGACTTAAGACACAACAGAACAGATCGGTCTTAGTGGCAATGATATCAGTAGCGCTAGGGCGCAGCAAGGCGCCCACGCGGACAGCGGGTCCGCTCAGAGAACATCTGCCGGCACGGCTGGGCATTCTTGGTGAGAGTTTCGACCAAACGACTAGTTAGAGCATGGGAAGGCGGCAGCCAAGGTATTATCGTGGAGTGTTCGATCAGACTAAGGTTAGAAGTACATTGTAGAGAAGACCCTCCACCTTCTCCACCCGACTTGCCTGTATCGGTTTCTGCTGTACTTGGGATCTCAGTGCCTCAAACTAGGGTGGTAATCAGGCCAGTCAGTCCTGCCCAACTAAGGCCTGGCCTGGTACCAGTCCTGCAGCCTCGGGACTGGCCTGCTACGTGACTAGGCCAGTCCTCAAATCCCTAGGACTGGCCTGGACTGACAGGACTGGTCCGTGCGGGACTGGTGCAGGACTGGCCTGGTTACCACCCTGCCTCAAACCCAACATTCTGCCGGGTATTTAAACCCGTCCGTTCGGGCGCCTACGGCTTTGAAAACTCCTCGATCGTAGACAACATTGAGATAGCCTTAACAAATTGAGATTATCTAGCAGCCATAGCCGGGTATCCGATCTCTTCAAATCTTATTTTTACGTAGCAGTTACCTGCCATATGTCACGCGTGGTGTCAATATGAGTCGTTGACACCAGCCCTGTGCGCAAACACTCTGCAACGCTTACATGACGGCCGAAGACTCGAGGTTTAAAAAATAAGATCGAGAATAGTTGAAGGCTGGATCCTTCAACCAAGTACATTTCAATTCTCCGCAAGTATGGTGAGAAATCGGGTTGACATCGGAATTGGCGCTGGTCGCTGGCTCCTAGAGCATCGACGTGTTGCACATAGGTTTTCCAATATCAACCACATTCCTGACGTTTCGTTTGCGCAAACCCACCCCTGTTTCACCCGAGGACGCTCAAACCCTGAAGCTCTTTGATGGATCCTGGCAGATCTTGTGGCTTTCACTTTTCCCTTCGGGGCCTGTGATAGGCTCGCCCGTTACGGGAGAAGAGCACACTAAGGCCTATCCCGTGCATTAAAAACAATTCTATCAGATTAGACACAAATGAATAGATTATCGGTAGATGTAAACTGAGGATCTAAGTCTAGATTGCGGGCTATTTCGCTCAAAACTGCAGTACTATTTACTGTGTTGTCTACATAATACTGCAGATTCGTTTACCCTGTCAGGTATTGTGGGGCTCCGGGTGGATAGCCCACACCATCACCGATGGGCTTCTCTGCCAGATGCGCAACCTACAGTAAATCGTATTGGGCGAAACCTCCGTGTTTCCGAAAGTCCGCGAACAGACATGGAAAGCACCTTTGACACGGGGGAGAATAAATTGACGGGGGGCCGCAGATTTGGGAATCGGACACTGCTGCAGCCTTGGGCTCGTTTGTTTTGACTGACAACAACGGACAGCAACTCATTCGAACTTGAACAACATGACAACCGAAAACTTTGGACCTCTTTTCCCACAGTCAACAAGAAACCTGGTCAATTTTTAAGCCCAAGTATCAACACAGCCAAAATTCCGATAACTGTGATTTGAATCGGATCTCTATCTAGATATCTGAAATGTGTACTCAGTCCCTGATGCCTGCTGGGTATATTTGAACGCAGCACTAATGTGAAAACTACGAGCAGCACACAGGCTCTCTTTCCTATCCAACCGTCCGATTTCTCGATCCGCAAGCGGGCTGAAAAGGTTCGGAGCCCGACACGCCTCTACCAAAACACAGGGTTGACCTATACGGCTCGAACTTTTTCCCGCCCAGCGATATTGATGGTGCCGTGTGGTGCCTACTGTTTGACTACAGCCCCGAGAACCGATCGAAGCGAAGCGAGATGGAACCCGGAATAACTTGCCTCGCCGGACGAAATTCCAAATTCAGTAGCCTAAGATTGTAGATATCACTCTGCGCTACTATTCTATCCAACGTTCGTCCGGGAAAGTTATGTTTCTGAGGGGCGTTCCAAACCCCCCAGAGTGGATGGTATACCTCATCTATATGTTGAGACAAAGCGAGTTGGACCCCGGAACTGGATTAAAACTGACGAAACTATGAAATCAAAAACAAAAACAAGGTCCAGGAGTCAGCTTTTATCCCTTCCAAGTCGTCAATCTTCCTTCAAACTTGCTAGCGCCTTCCAGCGCTTCCGGTCCTGCCCTCAAGCCTTCTTCGACGCATACCAGAGGCTGTAAGTGGCTGGTCATCTTGAACGTAAACTGGGAATAGATTGTGCCATCGTACTAGTCAGCCAGCTGGGCGCCGCCTGGGCTAACTAGGCTGCAAGTGCTGAGAGGATGGTACGATGATATCTGCCACGGGCCAATATAGAAGGGCCTGTGCTTGTAACTGCGCTGCTCAGCTTGTAGCACCCAATTGCCAAAATGGTAGATCCAAATTAGGGCATTCTTTCCTTACCGATGAGCTCCAACTTGGCTTCTGGTAGCCTTCAGCCCCTGTGCATAACTTCGGGGAATAGGTGGCTCATGCATTTTGGGGAGCAATTGCTTGTATTTGGCATATTCTTCCCTTGGATCCCGGACCTAGTGCGGAATGGTGACATTGTCAGGGGGGGACAAGCAACGTTGGAAATTGAACGGACGATTCTCTCAGCCCAGACCTTCGCGCGGGGTAGGCTAAACCACCCAGGACCGTCCGTTCTATTTCCAACGGTGCTAATGGGAGTGGGGGCTGTGGGTATGCGCGGACCGGTAGCGAAGACCATACGAAACGGCTTTCTATTGAGTAACGAGATGAAGAGCTGGAAAAAACTACAGCAGGCGGTGGGGGCCAGGGCCGGTCTGTATTTAATGTTTTTAACGCCTCTAGTCTGTAGCCAGGCAAATAGGCAAATCCCACTCTGTTCTCTCAGGTGATCAAAAACTCCAACCGATACGATGTCACTATCAATGCATCGGTGCGCGCTGAGCGCCAGGGTGGCAGGCAGGTTCGGAAATGCAATAGGCACTTCTCCAGCCAGCCGATTAGAAAAGTGCATATCTTTTTTCCGAACCTACCTACTGTGTGGTTACACCTGGTGGGCTTGCACACAGGGTCGGCCAGCAACCGAATGGTCGTGGGCAAGGTCGAGGGGTAACAGGTGCAGACCAATCTCGCAGTGGGAGAGTGGTATCAAGGTAAACAACGAGGAGAATTGTGGACCCGAGTAGGCTGGAGCGTGACAGCAGAAGCCGGACGGTCAGATTACCAACCACAGCCAAAATGATCGCGGATTTGGCTACAGCTAGTTATTTGATCGTCCGGCTTATGCTGTCAAGCTCCAGGTAGGATCTGGTCTGGTGGTGATAATGGTGGGGATCATAGACCTGTGTGGATCCGGATGCGAACCGGACGTGGGCTGGATCCGGCAGGCAGGTGCGGAAATTAAATGGACATTTCTCCGGCCGGGTCGGGCTGGCTGCGCTTAACCCGGCCGGAGAAATGTCCATTTTACTTCCGCATCTGCCTGGTTGAGGGTGGGCAGAAGGACGGGTCACGACCTTAGCCGTGCCGTACATACCGTGGATTGTTACACAGGCGGAACCTCGGAGTATTGACACCGGTACTGTACTGTAAAAGTTCAAAGCCACCACAGGGAGTGGGGAGCCAACGCCGGCCTGTGCAGCACAGTGATATCTGTCAAGCGAAGTCATGGACTGGTAGGTGCATTTGTGGGTGTCTGGTTATCAATCCTTTATCCCTAGATAGTTTCGGAAAAATTGTGGGTAGTAAGCGAATAGTTAGCAGCACACACTCGACAAATTACACAACCCGCCAGCAGGATTTGAAAGATCCCACAAACAACTCGATCTTGAGGATTCGAGATTCTGGGCCCCTGACCGCCTGCATCAGATCCGATTTGATGGGGTCTCACCTTGCTTTGGAAGTTAAAGTGTCCGGCGTCACCCTTTCTTGACGGTTCAACATGCTGCGACTACTGCCAACTCCACGTTGCACTGCGCGGAACTGATCGCCTTCTCGCAGGCGCGGTTACGTGAAAAGACGATCAACAAAGCGAACTTAAGCTTCAATCGACATATCAACATCACTGATGCACACGAGCTACGCCACCGCACCACTTTACGCCAGGGGTCGTCCACATCGGCCCGCATTCTCATTTCCAAACACCACGGGATTCCAGGTGCAGCTCGGGACTGAGGCCGGAAGTAGAAACCGAACCGATATCAAGGCGGAAACTCGAATGCAGATTCGTGTCGACGCCAGAGGAACCGTCGGGCAGTCCACCCATGCCGCGCCTCTCTTTGTGCTTCCGTTTCCCTACGCGCCTCCGCCGTCGGGCGCGCCGCCGTCGCATGGCTACCCTGCTTAGCTTGTTTGTCTTGGTGCTCCTCCTTCTTTTGCCCCTCCACATCATTTACAAGCCGCCCCGCCTCCTGATCCGGTATTTCAGATCCCGCTGGCCCGGTGTCCTTTGGGAGGTTGATACTCCCCTCCGGATCATGGCGCTCACAATTGATGACGCCCCCTCGGAGCATACGCAGGAGATCCTCGGCGTGCTGAAAATGTACGACGCGACTGCTACGTTCTTTGTTATAGGAGGCCAGGTTCAGGGGCGGGAGGAAGTGCTGGCCGATATCGTGCGCAGTGGTCACGAGCTGGGGAACCACGCCATGCACGACGAGGCGTCACGCAGTCTGTCCGACGAGAAGCTGGCCGAGGAGATGGGAGCGGTGCGGGACATGATCGGGGCTGCTTACCGCGAGGCGGAACGAGACCCGCCGCCGCAATATTTCCGTCCTGGCAGTGGTTTCTTCAGCGATAGACTGCGTCGACTGGTGGCGAAGCTAGGCTATCGTCTTGTCCTGGGCAGCGTGTATCCGCATGATCCGCAGATTCCTTATCCGTGGGTCAACTCGCGCCACGTGCTCAGCATGGCGCATCCAGGGGCCATTATCATCTGTCATGATCGCAGGCGGTGGACGGCGCCGATGCTGCGGACTGTGCTGAAGCAGTTGAAGAAGGATCGTTGGAGGGTGATGAGTGTTTCGAGCATGTTGAAGATTGCGCAGGCATATGATGAACCGGGGGGCATGGTGCTGGAGGATTGAAATTGAAAAATCTATAGAATTGTTTTGCTCATAGACTAGAATTACACAATTAAAGGAACGAGACGCGATTCTTCCTGAGACAGGTAGCCGATGTCTTGGATCGTTTTTTGTGCATCCCAGGACAGTCATTTAAAACCTGGCGACGGGGGTGGACTGGGAGTCAAGTGTGTTTGGCCATAAAAAGTATGATCCCCAACCCATCGACTACGAGTTTAGGATCTACTTCAGTTTGGGGGTTGACCAGTTGCTGACTATTTGTTGCATCCGTTGATTCCGAGCAATTCCTTGGAGCACATCCGGTCTTCTACATGTCCGTCCCGAAACTTCGGTAAAACTGGGGCGGAATTCCACCGCCCGGGCTAAATCTCGGCACGGAGCTACCGAGGCAGGTCCCGATCTGCAGATATCTCCTTCTCACTCTCAGGCATCTCCGTAAGTCTTTTTTTTACGTACTCATACACTAAGCTATTGAGCCCACGTGGAGTCTGGCACATTGCTGACGTCAAGATATACCTCTCCATTTTCGGGTGTGTAATCTCTATCATGAAAGGCGGGCGCTAGGCGCAAATGTTCGATCGATCTTTTAGTTAGTGTGATTCTCACAGGTTATAACAGTAAATACCTCACCATGTTGACCATCCTGCGGGACTCACACCGTCATGGGATCTTCCGTGATTTACTGGTTGGCACCCCGCAGATAGAGGGCTCTGGCAGTCAAATACCCTCTGTGCCGGCAGGGGGCATTTCTTGCATGGTTAAACTGAACACCGTCTCAGCCAGAGGGGCTCAATTTACGGGTAGCGCGAGACTTATATTGAAACGAAATCTGTCAGGGCATCAATATTGCTCTTTGACGCTGACACTCATGACTCAATCGGTATGGATAACACCATCGTCGGCCCACAAGTTACAGCTCACGTTGGGTTCTACCCAAGGGCTTCACGGAGATCAGTCGAATCAATGCACAGCTTTTTTTAATATTTTTGAAGATACTCCACGACCATCAAATCACCGTCACAATCAAAAAGTGAATGGGCAAGACTGGTGGAGGGGGGCTTGGCTGATTCAGCAAGGCTAAGACGAACTATCGGAGGTAGAAGTTCAATGAGCGCATGAAGAAGGTCCGCCAGTCTCATGATTTAAAAAATCCTCAAATATTGAGGGCCTAGCAATTTGTAGGCCATCACGAGCATGAGTTCCTGCTCTCGAGTGACAACCTTTCTTTGGCGGCTTGGTGTTGCCAGGATTATTGCGGGTTTCCAGTTACCCTTCTGAACAATCCGCACAACAGGGAAAAAAAAACCATTTCTCACAATAGGTATATCGGGAATTGAGTAGCAATATAGGCTAGGTGTCGAGTTTGCGGGGAAGGGTCGCGAGCGCAATGTTGACCAAACCGGTTGGGCTCACGACTAAAAATCATTCTCTATGTTATACGCAGAAGCAAGAAGTCATACAAAACGAGCGGTGTCTGATTTTGTGGTCCTGGGAAAGTTAATATTCAACCAAGGTCAGCAAGGCAGGGGACGAGGACAACAATTCGGGCCTACTATCACTAGCCATTTTCCAACATCGAAAACGCCATATTGGTCATCAGGAGCTTTATAATCAGGGTTCGGAACAAAGAAACCCTAGCTGCTTTCATTTGTGACAGCGTGTCGAAGATTCTTGAGGTGGTGCCTGGGGCTAAAGACCACGCTTAGATAGGAAATTGACGGATGAGATGCTAACCTCTAATATGGTCAACTTAGCTGAATGAGGAATGGCTTTACACAGGGCTTTGATCATCTCATGTCAGAACTCATGGATCCTGAGTATGCGCTCCTCTCTGAACCATTCGAGGATTTTGCTCCTCGAAACTGAAATGCAGGGCCTTTCACTTGACTGTTTGATGAGCCACGTGGCACGTCTATCCTAAGAGTCTAATCCATCTCACAACGATCTCTTCCTACAAGCGAGCTACCAGAAGAGGGTAGTCATCTGCTCGCCATCGACCTGCTGCCAGCTTTCTCCTCATTGTCGAAGAATGCTTTGGGCCCTCATATCGGTACCGATTTGAGCACCCGGACAAAGTCAAGTTCGACCTCATGACAACTAGTAATAGAACAGTGGAAGTCAGAAACGATATGATGTCAATAGCCAAGCTTAGGATAGCACAGCCCTTGCTCGTATGCGTCCAACACAATAATCAACCAAGCCATGATCCAATGTGTGCCAGCAGAATTGGCCTAAGGGACTTAAAAAATCAAGAGTGGTGGGGAGACAACGTCGAGTTATGGAATCTCCAGGTATTTAACATCGCCGAGAAAGACGCCGAAAGATGGATCCAACATCTTGTCACATGGAGAGAGCGAAGCTGACAGGCCTTCTTATTCGATCAAAGCGTCTACTCCAAGTACCGTACCCCACACAATCAAGTCCATTCAATGAGTTTTACCTCATCAATCTTCTCAAGAGTAACAATTGCTCCTGTCGCCGTTTTACAGTGCTGTTACGAGGCCTGTTCTTCTCGGGGGAGTGCATTTACAGCAGCAATACTGCAGACGTGGTGAGTCGCCTAGCGCGCTGACAAACCTGACGCCAGCCACTCTGCGTCGCGGGTATGCTACAGTATCACGCAGCAAAGTAAAACTCAAAATCTCGGCAGACAGGATCTCACGATTCCTTCACATGTGCGACCAAATTGCAGCGACTTCATCTCCTAGAAGGGAAAACTATGGTAATTAATATCACTATCCTTGGCCATGCCTCATTAGTAAGCTCCTTGCGTCCCAGATGCTCTAATTGAGTTTCCGGCATTCCTTCTAACTTTTTCTCGGACGGCCCTGGCATATGGCATGTTTCCTTTTGGATCCCCAGTTCGTCTGTTCGTTCCCTAAATTGTTGTTCCGCTCCCTTATTTGGTGATTTGTTTCACGTGCTGCAGCCGGGTGCGAAAACGGGCCGCCCAGTTTTATCCGAAGATTGAAGGTTCGTCGAATGTTCTCCGCAGGTCTAGTCATTTGTATCCGTTCATGTTGAGCGTCCTAGCTCCTAGGGACCATTTTCCTACTGCCGGGAATGCGCTGATGACAGTAAAGCAGCTGCAGTGAGGCTGGGGAGGGTGCGAAGAAAGGCGTAATCTGGAGTGACGGGCCGAAATGAGAGGAACCAATCAGCGAAAATGGTCAGAGGCCATGTGGCTCGGCGCTGTGATGAGGCAGAGAATAGCCCCATATTTTCCAAGTGCTAAGGTTAATATTGTCCATATTTTCCTGGATAAATTCCAGTCTGTTCGGGTTTTGCCGAAGGAGGCTATAACCTCTTTACTCTACTTGGCAAGATTTCCAGAATTGATTATTGATTTGCCAGTTCCCTACAAGAAATGCCCAGCGATCTCGGAGAGATGCACTGGAAATGTTGTTGTCTGGGCTGGTTGATGGCACCAGATACTAAGGAATGAGCTAATGAATGCGATAATACTTGGGCCTGATGAGTCAGTGGCAAGCCTAAGGCTGACAGAAGTTCGCCAAAGAAGAGAAAAATACTATAGGATCCATAATTGTAATCCCAGAGAGCGATGTGCAGCGCAAATGACCCTTCATCTTGGCAAGGTCGCGGAAGATCTTGTCGATTAGGACCAAGGCGATGCACGGCTCATCAAGGTCATCTGGTTATATATCAAGAAAGTCAGTTGACTCGTTCAGCCGAGAAAGGGTGTGCTTGTTACATAGAATATGCCCAGTGCTACTTGTCAAAGAGACTACAGCAGCACTTTACATGGCAGGGAAACCTCGCGCTTCTGGGTATTGGTAGGTACACCCTACGTCTGAACGTCGTCCGTTGTCGTGAAAATTTACAGGTGCTTATCTGACTGCTTATACAGTACGGATATCCATGCGCTGACCCTGACGGACATCTTCGGTGCTCATCGTTGATGGCAGCTATAGCCGTGATGATGTCCTTAAAGAATAGACGCATTTCGTTCATCTCTACCAACTTTACATACCCAGGATTCTGTGCGCAATGATAGACTGTGACCGAGCGCTATTTCGAGCTCATCATTTATCAAATAACAATAAATCTCCAGTTCCGAAGGATGCGGGGATCTAGCACCATCTTCTGGGCTCTCGCCTGCGGTCTAGCGGCTGAAGCCGCTGTCATAAATCAGTCTCCCAAAGGCTTCACCTTGGTCCAAGATGGCACGATATCAGATGTGCCACTGAACGGCGCCCTTTCCATGGCTTTTACTTACGTGAAGTATAAGGTCCCGTTGACGCCTCCTCTTCAACAAGCCCTGGACAACCACAGACTTCAGAGGCGAGCCACAGGTAGCGTGCCAGCAAATCCTGTGATAAACGATGTAAGATTCCACTGTGCTTTTGTTTGGGACAGTGCTAAATGAACTAGGTTCTTTATACGGTCAACATCCAGATCGGTACTCCCCCTCAAACGGTCCCCATCGATCTTGACACAGGCTCGGCAGTATGTGATGAATCACCCGTACCAGTCTCCTACATCCCACTAAGCATTGCCCCTAGGATCTGTGGGTCTCCAGTATGTCGTCGGCAGCATCGGACAGTAAAAAAACATACAATCCAGGCAGCAGCAGCTCCAGCAATCCCGTGCCTGGCGTATGGCGCATACAATATGGTATGGAAGAAGAGCCTCCCAGTTCCAAAGTATTTAGCTGATGAAGCTCTCAGGCGATGGAAGCAGCGCGTCCGGGACCATCTACGAGGACGTGGTGAGCGTTGGAGGCGTGACGACCCAGAAGCAAGCCGTCGAACTAGCCACGACCGAGTCGTCGTCTTTCGCGCAGCAGAACTCTTATTCGGGTATCCTGGGTCTGGCATCCAGCTCTATCAACCAAGCCATGCCCAAGCAGAAGACTTTTTTCGACAACGTGAAATCGCAACTTGATGCGCCCGTGTTCACTGCTGACCTCAAGTACCAAAAACCTGGCAGTTACGATTTTGGCTTCGTCGACAAGGCTAAATATACAGGTGATATCGCTTATACGCCGGTGAATTCCACGCGTGGGTTCTGGTCATTTGATGTGGCTGGTTATCAAGTGGGGGAAGAAGGCTTCCAAGGAAAATCATTTCCGGGCATTGCGGATACCGGCACAACGCTCCTGTTTCTGCCTACCGATGTTGGTATGTTCATGAAGACTCTCTCATGAATCTGACAATGCAGGCTAATACAAAGCAGTCCAGGCGTACTACGCTCAGGTTAACGGCTCCACGTTGAACCAAGCTCAAGGTGGCTATACAGTTGTAAGTCTCCCGTATCGTGATTGAGGGGCCTATATTGACGCAGATATAGCCTTGTGACGCCGAGCTGCCACCTTTCACGTTTAGTGTTGGGAACGGCAAGATTACGGTGCCCCCTGAGTATCTCAACTATGCGAATGCTGGAAACAACACCTGCTTTGGAGGTATTCAGGTGAGTCATCGTGCTTCCACTTACTTGTACCATGCTTACGATGCAGCAGGACGGTTCCTCAATCGGATTATCAATTTTTGGTGATGTGGCACTAAAGTCAGCCTTTGTCGTGTTTGAGGGATCGGACAGTCCAAGGATTGGTTGGGCGTCGAAGAACTTATAGTCGAGGTTTACCAAGCGGGACATGGGTTATCGGGATACGGAAATGTATATAATGTTGTCGAAGGCGGTTTGGTTATCAGAAACTAGATGGAAGACTCTATTCACGCTCATTGCGCACTACTAGTAGCCGATGTCTGGAGGTCTATCCCACCGTAGGGGCCGGCAGACAGATCTCAATTTCGCATGATCGGTTAAATCCTGCTCAACGGCTCCCAGTAAGCAGAATTTGACCGATCGTGCGGCTTCGAGATCTGTCTGCCGGCCCCTACGGTGGGATAGACCTCCAGACATCGGCTACCAGTAGTGCGCAATGAGCATGAATAGAGTCTTCTAAAATAAAACGGACACCAGAAATCCGACTACGCACGTGTCAGCTTATAAGCTGGACTTTCAACTACTGCGCTATCAACTATATGGTAGATTCAACCAGCCCAGCTTCGCCGAGAGGATACGAGCCATCGCGTCCCTGGGACAGGGTAGGTGAGGTGTCAACACGGTGGCCGTAGTGTGATGAGCCTGCGCCCTAACAAACACATCTCCATCTTCGTCGCCGTGCACTATACAGGTTGGTAAGCGGCTCAGCGTTGAGAACATGGATCACCTCTTGTATCACAGAGACAACTCACAATTGCCGACGCCTGGCCTTTTTTTTTTTTTTCGCACGAGGAGTGCCAACTGTGATCGCCCAAAAACAGTCCACAGGGCTCAGGGTGGTCAATGGCGCCCGTAACGATCTCATAGGCTATCTGAGAGAAGGCCTCTGGGTTAAAAGATAAGCCTGGTTTCAGGCGGGTAACACACATGACGAACCCTTTTTACACACGTGTCTTTGCCACAACAGACTAGACTAATCAAGGCAAACAGCTCCGGGAAGTGCTATTGAACCTTATAGGCGTCCACGGCAGCAGCATGACAAAAAGCTTGACAGTGACTCGGATGTGAAAGATGTGAAAGGCAATTGTATTTGGTGTAATTTGGACAGTGCTCCGGAGAGCAATAACATAGCTATCTAAAGAACCATTTTGATAGATTCAATTCCTCAGAAAGACCCATTTTGATAGTTTCAATTCAAGCTCAGGGAGCTTAGGAAATTCGGCCTCTAGAACTTTCCGGACATCTTCATGGGGACGTTTCAGTTGCTTGAACCAACCTTCCATCTCTGTACGATACTTGTACCCCTCCTTCAAATAGACCTTCATAAGTGGAGCGGGTCCATCCTTGGCGACACGGAGGAAGCTGTCTTTGTCGACCTTAGCGCCATTTTTAATCAGTACCTTCGCCACATATGGTTTACCCTTTGCATAATACAGAGGCGTCCGGTTGCGCTTGTCGGGTTGGTTGAGGACTCCGTGATCGCTCGGTTTTAAACTTTTCAGTATTCGAGAGAACGGCTCGTCCAGTTCCATCGGATCTGATGTTAGCGCTTTGACGAGATAATGGAGGAAGGTGTTGCCATCAAGGTCCTGAGCGGAAATATTTCCGTCAACTTCTAGTAACGGTTGGAGTTGCTCGAACTTCAGACCATGAGCTAGTTTCATCGCCTCCGTGTACACAATTCCGTGTCCAGGTGGGGTAGGATTAGGCTCAGGCTGCTGTGGGACGAATGCTGAAGGCGTTTGGTTGAGCCTGTTGTCAGTGGCTGGAGAGTATTGTTGACTTGTAGATCTTGACTCGAACGGCCCCGCAGAGTTGACAACGGGGTCCGGAGCAGGATCCGTCGGTTCCAAGCCAGTATTTGGACCACACTTTGAACTGTTCACAGTAATTGAAGGCATAACAGGCTGAGGTGCACGAGATGCTGGAGCGGTAGCAGCGTAATATGCGCTTGTCCTAGGCGTGCTCACAATTGCATCATCTGACATCTGTAGTTGCTTGTTCGTTTTGGATGATGAAGTTTGCGCTGGTGGTCGCTGATCAAGTGATGGTAGACTTGTAGTAGGTCTAATCGCATTTTGTTTCCCTTTCCCTTTAGCGATGCCATCGGGATTACCATATCGATCCGACTCAACCGGCGACGTTCCGTTGGGCTTATTCTGGCCTGACTGAGACGGCTCTCGCTGATCAGAGGGGGTTGAAGGATAATCCCAGGGTTCCCCAGTATTAGAAGTAACAGTGTCATCACCTAATGACATTACGACTTCTTTGATGTTAGTATTAGCTGGGGCCTGGAACCCTTCAACCCTACTGCTGCGATATGAGTGAAGGCCGCTATTGGATCTCTTCATGCTCAAGAGACGACCATGGTCCTCGAATCGGATTATATAACTGGAATGACTCTCTTCTCCGTTGTCCGTGGAAATTTCTCTCAGCCTCGCTACTGAATGAAAAGCTGTCATCGTGTTTTTGTTCGTTGACAGAGCGTTATGTAGCTTTGTTTCTGCTTCCCCTAGGGTTTTCTTCAGCTGTCTGCACAACTCTGTCGCATCTAGTCGATCGGCAAGCGTCGATCGCAACATGTCCTTTTCCACGAGATCGAGAATATTCGAGGTGACATTGTCGGATTGGCGCATGATCCCTCTCAAGAAGCCGTGCCAATCTCTGATTTCTTGTAGAACCTCCTTGCCATCGTGAAAGGCATCCGAGTTTTCCCGCATTCCTTTAGTGCGGTTCGCCACGTTCCTCCACATCTCGAAGGCTGTCACTCCGTCGTACCCTGCAACCACCCATGTGGCATGTACAGAAAGGACGCAGCCAAAGGACCATATATCAAATCTCCTGTCGGCTTCTTTGCATTCTGGCGGACCTAGGGACAAAGTTGTAAGTCGTGATTTGTTGCATCCATTTCTTGTGATCCATACCATACGTTTCAGTTCCTCCTTTCCGTAAGCTGGAGTTGGTCCCGCCATGTTTCCTGAACTCCGCAAAACCAAAATCAGCGAGCTTTAATTCGGTCCCGACCAGCAAAATGTTATCGGGCTTTATATCCCCATGCCATCTGGAGCACATCAGATCTTAGATCACCGTAGTGCAAGCCAAATTTGACTTACCCATGATAACTGACATTTTTGTGGAAGATCTCGTGCATATCCTGCATGACTTTGGCTACCTCACATAGCAACTTCCAGCGGGCAATAATCTCATGTGACGTCCGTGGGGGAGCCTTCTCCTTGTAAAATTGGTAAAGGTCCATCTTGCCACACTCAAGTACGATGTTGTAAGTTTTTTCATCTTTTTCGTCAATAGCTGAATAAGACCCAAAACATCGAATCACCCTTGATTTTTCGCGGAGTGCGTTGAAGGCCGTTAACTCGTTTTCGTATATTTCGAACAGACTTTTCGGGTATGTTTTGATGACAAGCTCATAGCACTACTCGTTATCAGGTTGAAGGACTGACCCAAAAGGTCGGAAAACAACTCACCATGCCGTACTCTCGAAAAGGGAAGGGTGGCCCCAGATGCTCCTTCATTGCTCTCGATACGAATTCTTCCTGGACAGCCACTTGGTCGACCGTGGCTGTGCCGCCTTTGGAATTCCTCCTCAGGCGTGCACAGAATGGCATGATGAGATTGCGGTGACAATCCAAGCCTTCATTCCAAAGCCTCTTGTCATCAAACGGGACCGGACAAAAACGCCATCTTCGTTCGTCAAATTCTTCTATCAGCGGGCGGATTTGACGTTTAAGCTCTGCAGATGACATAGTGTACGGGGCCGTGTTACTGAACTTATTTAATTTCCGTTCCGTCGTAATGTCATCAGGGTCGCCGAGGTTTGAGTCATCATAGCCGGCCGACTGGAAATAGTACAGCCATTTCCCCAAGTTCATCGAAAGTAAACAACTGAAGACAAGGATACATTCCTGCTTGTCGTCGTCGTTGAAGATGGAGTTGGGATCCCAGTTTCTCAGAGGAGGCTCAAGGAAAGTCTGTGATTGTAGTAGTAGCTCAACATTCTTCGGACCGTGTTCTCCAGTGCTCTGAAGCATCCACTTTCGTATTCTAGGGGTGTTATAGAACCACGGTGCGCCGGTGAGACATGGCTCGTGAAATGACGAGCGACCGGGCCGTTGTTTCCACCTCCCGCTGAGCTCTGTTGTGAATGTGTCTAGGGCTGCGTTCATGGCGGTAGGAGTGGGGACAGCCATGAGAGGGAGCACCTGGGCAGAGCGCGGGGCGACCGTGCTTCGGAAACCAGTACTACACTGAAGCGGATCTACGGCACAAGGATACTGGATGGAGACGTGAACCGCAAAAGATATCGGAATCTCGCAAGCTTCTTGAGGTCACGCTTGGAGCAAAGGACGCAATTGACAATTTCGACCTGGTCTTGCAGGCTGCCTGCTTGACGTTGGCCGCTCAAGAAATTGGACAGTCTTCGAACGTGTCACTCGAGCACCCACCCCTCATATGCACCGAGTGACTGACCCTCCTCCTTATGCTATGAATTCTAAAAGCCCCACTTCCAGTCTGGCAGTGCCAGCATTAGACGTGCGGTTTTTATTGCAGATTTGCGTGATTGGGCCCGCATTCTAGACTTCGATCCTCAGTTTACATCGAGCATTTTTTAAGCATATTACCGATAGAAGATCTCATTCGTAGTAAACACAGTAGCGCCTCCGACAGTGGATACCGCTACTTTTCCAGTGACAAGCTAGCCTACACACCATCCGTCCGAACAGGTGCACTTTTGAATCTTGAGCACCTTCCAATTACCGCAGCGGGCCAGCAGGCTGTCGGAGTCTGACAGCCAGACGCTACATGCAGTCGCATGGTCGGCTGAGTCCTGTGGCTTATGCCCGGATCTACCAGTAGGACCTAGGATAGGCTGGCCTCGGGTGGGAACGGTCACACTGGGAGCGATTCCGCCAATAAAGTCGTTGCTATCGTATTCGGCTATAATGAATAGATTAACTAGATGTAATCTGTAAACTCCCAGGTCAAGGTCCAGAATCAAGGCTATCTGGCTATTCTAGTGGGCGATATTTATATGTAATAAATCCCGCAAAATGTGGGGGCCTGAGATCTACAGTCCCATCAACTTAGCCCGGCTTTTTCCAGTTTATACATAAGCATCTCTGTTCTTCCGAAAGTCTGTCGGCAGAGCAAAACTAGAGTTTTGTGGCCATGTGGCTACAGACTGTCGGAAGATCGGAGGTACCTCCGCACTAAAAAATAAAAAATAAAATAAATAGGAAGCCTAAGTTGATGGGACTTGACCAGCCGTGCGGCTCTGGTGTCTGGCGGCCTACTGGGTGATGCATCTGGGGGCCAATGACAACAGGACTCCAGCAAAGCCAGACAAAGACGCGGACAATATAGGCAAGAATACTAGTAATTCGGATAAGCACACAACCAAATACACAACCAAATACGAAGTACCATATAGGCAAGTACGGAAGACTAGCAACTGAACACAGGTACAAAAATAGCAATGCGAACAGTACCAGTATTAAGAGCGGCGTTAATACGGTATAGAATGCTATCCAAGTTCTAATATCAAATGCACATCTGCCACTTAATACCTTAAGTTTTCATCCGTATCAGCGGCGTAGGTTGATGTCTAGTTGCCTTTGAAGTGAAGCGAGATGGGCCCCGAAAGACGGCTATACTACCAACGAACGATATTTAGCCGTGAGCTTTTCCTTCTCTGCGTTGACACGCCTAAGAATGCGAATTTGAGTCGAATCGAATGCAAAAAAGCAAGATACAGAGAAGATTAAACTTCACTGCCCGTCTGTAAGGCACTTCTGATAACAGTAAGACTTGCGATAGGGCTCCGTATAACCAACACAACTCTCAGTAACACTGGCCCCTTCCTTATGAGCCACCCTGCTGCGTATCACCTGAAAAACGTTCATTTTCTGGCAGCTCTTTGTTGTTTAACGGTAATCGCGCGAGGGGTCGTCTTCCCAGGCTGAACAGAGCTTCCCGCAAGGTGTGTGCAAGAGAGCCATATGATTTGCTTGGCTTTGTGGGCTGAGGTTGTCGCTCTTGCGTTGTTCCATTGGAACCCTTATATGCCAACCACGAGGCGCAGATGGTGAAAAATGTAAGAGGGATGGTTACTTGTAGCCATCTGATCATAGCCGGATGCAGGAGTGTTATTGGTCCTGGGTCGACTTCCCCCGCATCTTGAAATTTGAAGATTCCCGTGCTGAAAAATGTCTGTCATAACAAAAGTAATTAGGCTCCCATCCACGCAGGCTTTACAACTACTTACTTACAGAAACAAATGTTGCTGGAAGATAGAGCAAGGTGACCATAGTGATAATGCGCATAACTATGGCCTCTCTTTTTAAATACACGTTCAATTGCTCTGCCCGATCTGACGTTTGGCCCTGCAAGTGCTGCATTATCTAAGAGAGAACTCGTCAGATATTTCTTTTCTTCTTAGCTGTCTAGGATAGGTAGACCTACCAACTCTTTCCGGCCATTTATGATAGCCTCCAAGAATTTGGCTCGCGAAGTTTGCATCTTCAAGTTGTCAATGATTTTATTAATACTAACCGAAAAATGTCGTGTATCCTCTTTGCATCCGGCAAGGGGGAAGTGTCTGTGCGACTGAAGCTGAGTGTAATACTTTCGAAGTGCTGTCAAAACTTGAGTGTTGGACTCCAGTACCATCACTGCCTCTCCAGCCTTTTCCTTCCAATGTTGAAGATCTTGCACATCGTCTGGCCTGTACGTCGTCTGAGCGCGACCTGGTCCTCTGCGCCCGTAGACAGCAATTGAACTCTGCCGATAAGTCAGTCAGCATTTCACAAACATTCATGCTATAACTTAGCTGATATTACCTCTGTTTCGATTATGTCCTCGAACCAGCTAAGATACCACCGCCAGTCTTCGGTGCACCAGTTGCAAAACATTAGATGCGTTGCGAGGCTAGATCGGAAACAGTCCTCGGTGTTTGCAAAGGACCTGTTCTCTTTACGACCCTCGCGGCCGGTGTGACTTTTGTACCGCTGCTGTAGGTCCAACCGTCCTTTTGTAACGATCCAAAGTGTTGTTCCAAACACTACATCGAATTGGTGAAGAATTGCCGCTGGCCTGATAGACCATTCATTCAGCTTGGTGACTTCATTTTGTTCATTTTGTGTTACACCTTTCAAGTTGTAGCATAGTTGGAATTGTCTTCCGCTTCTTTTTGGCATTACAAGCCCAGGGGGTGGATTGTCGAGTGTGGTTTGATCAAGCAGGTTGCTGTAGTACAAATCGCTCGAGTTGCATTTTGCGCCAAAGGCCAGCATGAAATCCAGGTATTCCGGCATCACATGATGAAATGTGAGAATCTTAGTGAGCATACTGTGCGTGAGACGAAGTTGATCTCGTGAATGCGCAGAATGTAGATATCTAAATGATCCTTTAATTAGGAATAGCCTGAATAGTCCTCAACCCCTTGGAATGTAATCTCACATGAACCGACACTTAGGCAGCTGTTCCCTGACAACAACGCGCTGCATTGTCAGACCTTTGTTGCCCGAAGAAGTAGTGACTCCGAGCCATTTTTCCAATTTGTCTTCTGAGTGAATGTTGCACTTTTTCATGTCTGCAAGAGATTCAGTGTTGTGTCCCTTGATGTCAACACGCAGTGGAGCTTTCATACCCGTGTCTTCAGCACCATTCAAATCTCGGAAAGGAACAAGTATGTCCTTCTCATTTTGTATGCAAAGTCTCTGATAGGATGCGTCTAGTCGTTTTCTGTAGCGCTCAAGTATGCAAAGGTCAGCTAGTTGTCCACTAAAGACAAGATTTTGTGGGTAGTGCAGGTGCTCCAGATATAATTTCTGGAATTCTGCCGGCAAATCAACTTGCGCCATTTCTTTCCAGCTTTGGAAGTAGTTATGTATATATATACCGGAACGAAGACAAAGGTGGTGAGCGCATAGGAAAGATATGAGGTAGCGCTCAGTTGTGCGATGGCGGGCTGGTTAAAATTGAAATGCGGGCAGAACCTTTTAAGGCGCATTAGCAAGGCCGCTGATGGGTGAAAGTCAATGATTTGAAGGCTTTCGAACATGCATGTGCAACAACACCGCCCACTACAAGGGCAAAGTGGTGGTTGCAAAGCCTCTGTTATCTCATTGTCGGTGTGGCTGGTGGGTTACTCATACTTTAATGTGCAGTTGTAATAATGCTATCCTGCATTGGGCGGTGGCAGTGATTGGAAGCCTTTCTTATTCGACTGCCGGTGTTGGCTAGCAACTGCAGCTGACCTGTCTTCTTCACCCGCCCTTCCTTCCGGCCCGGCTCTGGGCATCAATAAGTTGGCAATATATCCGACATCATCAAAATATGCTACAAATAGTCCCTGATGGACATTACATGAGGATCATGCCAGCCAACATTCATTCTGGAGTTTGCGAGCTACGAACTGATCTCCAACTCTCGTCTCTTAGGCATCTTATATCCTCCCTTTCCGACTTGCGACCGGTCAGCCTCGATGGTTTTGTGTTTTGCTGATCTTTGACTGCATCTACGTACCGAGGTCAGATATCGAGGTATCTCGAATATCCATTGGTCGCCACGCTTTGATATTTTAGCCCCTAGTTTTTCAAGAGTTGACTGATATAAATACCTTTTCTTCCTTGAAGTTATTCCAGTCTGGGAAGAGTCGATTCAAGTAGGACTTGAGGATTTCCCACGAGAAATTTTTGTAGGCGGGAAACGTCACCTCCACTGGTGCACTGCGTCGAGCTGTCTCCTCCGAGAATAAGTGTGTTCGTGATCGCATGGCTACCGCGGTTCTGCAAGGTTTCAAGGCTTTCAGGTTGTATGGTAAGGCAAATGTTCTCAGGGTGTAAAGTAGTTTCGTAAACGTCTGGGGATTTATACATCGTTGGTGGCCCGTCCTGGATCCCACTCACGTTTTCGAGGCCTGTTAGCGACCGTACACCATCTAATCGTAAAGGCGTCTAGCTAATCTATGACTGGAAAGGTTTTAGTAAATTTGCAGCATACCGGTAGCCTTACAAGGGTCTCGCTGAAGGCGGTTGCCTTACGAGGCTTGCTCACTACAGTACCGTTGTCCAATGCATATTCGTTCGCCCGTGTCACGAATTGCGGGGCTCCGAATAGGTGGCCAAGGTCAGCGCTGATTGGCTATACCCTGGTCAGGTGTCGCCCAAAGCGGCTTGGGTCGACAATTGGAAGAAGAAGCCAATCAGCGTTGATGTTACCTACCCACTCAGAGCCTCACGATATCCAAGGGTGGGCGAATCTGCAGGGAAAGCCTGATGTCCAACCTTGGGCGCACCCGTAGTGAAAGTGGGGCTTTGGAATCCACATCATCCCCCATCCACGAATGAACGTCCAAACGGGATGATTGGGATCAAAGAGGAATATTCAGGAAAAATGAAATAAAAGCAGATAACCAAACTCCAATTCCGTGGCTCTTGCCTGTCTAAGTTTGTCAGCATGGCTAACTGCTTCTAGTCCTGCTTGAAGCCGTCTTTGACAAAAAAAAGACCGGGTTAGCTGGCCATCTTGGACGTCGGCGGAAAACACATTTTTGCCGTGATATTTGTTGGCCTGTTCGATGCCGCCTGGGCTGATTAGTCTGTACGTGTTTAAATGCGTGTGGCTTGATATGTGCCATTGCCCATCATAAAAGGGCTTATGCTTGTGACTACTATATGCTGTGTAACCCGCAGCACTCGAGCGCCATGCCGGGAGATCCGAATTAGGCGCAAGGCTTCACGGATCGGTAGCGAAAGGCATACAGGACAGCTTTCTATTGAGTAACGAGATAGAGAACTAGAAAGAACTAAAGCAACTGGTGGGCGACCTGCATCAGTATACTATATCCACAATGTCTCCAGTCGGTGGCTGAGCAATCTGTTCTTCCGGCGTGTCTGAGACTCCGAGTAATGCAGTACATGTATCCCAATAAATCCATTGGTGTACATCAAGCGCCAGAGTAGCTACGCCAGGTGGGTTCACAGGGTCGGCTGGAAAACAAGTGTGTTGTGAATAGAGTCGACCAGTGATTACCGATAAATGGAAAGGAGGGAATGTGTTTGGATCTAGGTCTGGGCCTTTGTATTACGGTATAGTAACCCGTCTTGCCAGGAAGTGCACTTCTTGGGCAGACGAGTCAGAGAGGAAGAGGCTCTAGACTGGGCAGGGGCCGGTCCCGGATTGCTTGCATACAGTAGTATCCAGATCAATGAGATTTGAGGCCGAACAAAGTCGAAATAGTGGCTGCCTGCCGGATGCGGAGTACGGTTGAGGTTGGGTAGCATATCGGCCTTAGTCGGATACATCTCATGAATTATTACAATGAACACGAGGGCCAACGTGAACGACAAGTTCAGCCAATATTACTGCGTACAGTGTAGAGAAATAAGAATCATTGCGCTTTAATTGCCGGCTCATTCGTTGCGTGTGACCCGGCCGCTTGACATCGGTGGTTTGTTCTGCCTGTTCCCCTATCGTAGGCTGTCAGAGAGCTGACGTATAAACCCATCTCGTGGGCCACCCACCTCACGGGCCACTAACTACAGCAATTAACGTTCATGGGTGTTGCAATTGCCTAGCCCGGGAGGTGGGTTTGTGGGTTGCACCAAGCCCCAATGACAGACGCGCGACCGTAATTGACAGGCGTAGGACCCGCTCCACTGCACATCACCAATAGCAATTCCCCTGCTGCGTTGAGGCCGCCTTTAGAAAGGTCTCTTTAAAGCAGATCATTGGAGGCGGGCTCAGTAGGACCAAGGCCAGATCACCTGGTCCCTTTCAAAGCGAACACCGTGATTTTGAGGCTGGACATGCAGACACGAACGCTACTACTCCTTGGAGCCCTGGACGGGCCGCCCCGGACATGGGTCCCCCAGACGCCCCAAACCGCTGCTGAGGCCGCTTTGCAATCAAGGCTCATCCCGGACCGAGTAGTAGAACCAGGGAAGCTCCCTGATACAGATTTTGACCTCTGCCAACCAGCCAGCAAATACTGTGGTAAGCGATGGCCACCAATTAACCCTTCAGCCCTTTCGATCAAGGAGGCCAAGATACTTCGAGAGGCAAACACAGCCCTTCAAAGCTCTAGGGCCGTCACGCTAAGAACGTACCCCGCTAGTGCATAGCCTAGGACGGAGCGCGGGGATGAAATCTATTATCCTATCGGGGAAGACAATAAAGCTATCATAAGGAGAGAGCTCTAGAGAGCGCGCTCTTGCCACCGTACATATTATACTAGCGCGACCGCTTAGCTGCTGTATAGGGATGAGCGAACGCATGGGGTCGCGGTCTCAAAGCGGTCTTGGTAGACGTGTTATCCCCCGAATCGTGAACTCACAACGCTCTCCCCAGAATCATGTGTTGTATCCGGCAGATCGGGATATCGGGACTTAAAAGCTGGTTATGTGGATATGATTGGGCGCATCGCCACAGCTTGATTTTGAGCATGTGCGCTACTGTATTCGACCCATCGCTGTGAGTCCCCAATTCAGGGGATAAGCGCTCTCACCAAGACATTCGTGGGGCTGCGATCTACCGCGCTTGTCTACTTTGTGTTATAGATGTAGGTATATGAGGCGCACTCCCAATCAGGTATTGCCCAAAACGGCCTAGGTTGCACATCTAAAGGATATTTCAATTAGCGTTGGCGTTGGCCACCCACCCGGAGCCTCACAATACCTGACAGGGGCATCACAAATCTTCAGTAACCAATCGTAACCTCAATTTGTGATGACGGCCATTTGGGCTCGCCGTCATAAGGGGACAAAAATTAGTCGATTGCGGGGCGCGGGATTCTTACTGGAAAGAAAAGTTGGTCAGCTTCTGACAGAAAAAAGCATACTGGTACCAGTGGTCAAAGAACAAAAGGGCGACGGAGTTGCACAAGGTGAGTCATCGAACTGAAACAGAAATAAGCGCGCGGCTTTCTGGCTCTTGTTGTATGGCCGGTCACTATGCAAGGACATAACGTACTTTTTTTTTTCTTTTTTTTTTTCTTTAATCAAGTTTATTTGGTCCGTATGCAGCTATCAGCTATGACAGACCCTTTCGCCGAC
>JAOYMO020120374.1:0-36121 GCA_025802455.2 Iodosphaeria phyllophila
CCCCCCCCCCCCCCCCCCCCCCCCCCCCCCCCATCGTATCAAATGCCGTCCGTATCCATCGGACTCCTGGCCAGCACCTATCTGCTCCCGGCCTTCGAATTCCGCTTCTACCGCGGCTATCTGACCTCCTCGCTGCTGCTCCAACAAACAACATCCCATACCCACTCACAGCAGCAGACCCTCCGCCATTCCCGGCGCGCATCGCCGTAGCACCACCACCACCATCATCACCGTCACCGTCACGATGGACATCAAAGAGGAGATCCTCAAAGACGCCCTCTACAAAGCCTGCACCGACCTCCTCGAAACGGACCGCGATGATGCCTACGACCAGATCTTCACGCAGGACGAGTTCCTCGGGCTGGACGTGGTCTCGGACATGAAGAAGCTGGTCCAGGTGATCGGCGCCCTGACCCACGAGCGCCTGTTGATCCCGCTCTCCACGCCGACGGGCTCCGTCTGGCGCCTGCGCCCGCGCGCCGAGGCCGCCAAGTACCACAGCCTGACGCGCGACCAGGCCCTCGTCTACGAGAGCATCGACGTGGCCGGCGCCGAGGGCATCTGGCAGCAGGACCTCCGCAAGAAGACTAACATCCACGACGCCACCGTGCGCAAGCTCCTGAAGGACCTCGAGACCAAGCGCCTCATTGCTAGTTTCACCTCTGTCGAGAACCCGCAGAAACGCCGCTGGATCAAGGCTTCGCTTAAACCTTCCGCCAAGGCCACTGGCGGCCCGTGGTTCTCCGATGGCGATCTCGACGAGTCTTTCATCCAGCTCCTCACCTCTGTCGTCTACAGCTTCATCAAGAACGCCGGTTCCTGGAAAAGCCACAGTGGCAGCGGCAGCGGCAGCGTTGGCGATACAAGTCGCTTGGCAGCCGCCGAACCCAACAGCGCTCCGCTCGCCCCCAAAAAGGGCGTCACCAACGGCAAAGCCAGCGAGGCCGCCCTCGCCGCCCAATCCAAAGGTCCCAACAAGCGTCCCGTCTCGGCCATGACCGGAACGACGGAAGAAGAAGACTCGGCACCGCACAAATCCCGGCGAACTGCCTCCACTCCCGTCCTCCTGCCCTTGCCCAGCGGCTACACGAACTACCTGACGCTGCCGGACATCACGTCCATGGTGGCCAAGTCGAACGTGACGCGCGGCACCAAGCTCCAAGACGCCGACATCAAGCAGCTGCTCGACGTGCTGGTCTTCGACGGCCGCGTCGACGAGATCAAGATCGGCCCCCGCCTCGGCTACCGCCCCACCCGCGTCGGCAAGTGCGACCCCAGCGCCAGCATCGACCTCGACGGCACCGCCGCTGAGGACGCCTGGGAGCCGTATACGAACGGGCTCATGACGGCGCCGTGTGGCCGCTGTCCCGTCTTCGATCTGTGTGAGGAGGGCGGCGCCGTGTGGGCCGGTGGTTGCGAGTTTTTTGATCAGTTTTTTGCTTGATTTAGGAGGAGCGGGAGGAGGTAATTTTCATGTCCAAAGATGCATATAGCTCGGCGTTCAACGGAATGGATGGCGGGCAAAAGAAAGTGAAATGATTCTTGTTTTGGGGAGGGGGCCTTGTCGAGAACAATGTGTCATCTAAGAGGGGGATGGGAAATGAACACATTGCAATCTACGGCAAGACGAGCTACCAGAGCCAAAAAAAAAAAGAAAGGAGTATATATCTGGTGGGCTAGCCAGAATACAGACAAGACAAAAGCAATGCATGCTACTTACTATCCTGAACATACGATTTCGTTCTCGTTGGCACTACTCCAAGATACAGCGCATGGACTTCTTCCAAGGAGGCTCACACAAACCTGGAAGATGTCATTAGACCGACCGCAAGTCCCATTCTAACACCACAACACAACATCACAGCATCAGAAACGAGATCGCAACACTTCAAACACGAGCACGCACTCAACGCAATATACAGCGACGTCAAGTCATCAATCTGGTTTTCAGTTACTCATCAAGCTTTATAAGCCCACTTCGTACGTAGTTGAAGGTACAGTACGAGTATCCCGGCATCTCACTTTTACACCCTTTATACCCATCTCAGTCGTTTTGAACGACCAACCAGCAAAGGAAAGCAGGATGAGAAATCCGTGATACATCCCTTCATCACTTTCATCTCAATTGGCAAAATTCCCATGTGCTTACTTGTCCGTTTGTAATTGATGCGAGAGAGCAAAGACAAAGTGGAGAGGTAGAAACAGATGAAGACGCAGACTTCCTTTCTCGCCATCATCTAAAATAAAAAAGCTAGAGTAAGGCATGCAGGCCTAGCGAGTCATCCATGTTAACACTAACCTCCCCACCGTTTCCCCCCTAGGCTACGGTGAGATCATCTCATCCCGCATTCCTAGGACACACCACTCTACAGCTGCTTGTGACCCTCACCACTCGACACGATAGTTGGCTTCTGACTGTACTTGACACTGCCGCTGGAAGAGCCTGTGGCCTCGAGAGCCTGGACCACCTTTTTCGAACTTTCATCGGATACCTTGCCGAAGACAACGTGGCGCGAGTCCAGCCACGAGGTCACGACTGTGGTAACGAAGAATTGAGAGCCGTTGCTGGTGTATGTCCATGTTAGTGGGGTGGATTCCAGCAGGATAGCCAAGAGGCCAAAAAAAAATAATACTTACGTGTTGGGGCCCGCGTTGGCCATGGACAGCATGTAGGGCTCACTGTGCTTAAGTTCGAAGTTCTCGTCGGCAAACTTCTCGCCGTAGATGGACTTTCCACCGGTTCCCTATGCAAAATCCATCAGTGAGCTAGTGACATTCGAGTGGGACAGGTACTCAGGAGTAGGACAGGGGGGGCCAGCTAATTAGTCGAAAGTGCAAGAAAAGAAAACACGCACATTTCCACGAGTAAAGTCACCACCCTGCAACATGAACTCGGGGATGATTCGGTGGAAGGATGAGCCGGCGTATCCGAAGCCCTTCTCACCGGTGCAGAGAGCACGGAAGTTCTCGGCGGTCTTGGGGACCGTGCTGTTGAAAAGTTCGAAGTTGATGACACCAGTTTGGGCTGCATAGACGGGTGGACACCGTTGTTAGCAAAGTGTAACCACCCGTGAGAGATTTAATCAAAGCTTCGTGATGCACTGGTGTGACAGAAAGTGAAGACGTTCACCGTCGAGTGACCATGGGAAGTCTTGAAGGGGGAGATGAGGAGTATATCAATGTATTGGTACTTACACTTCACTTGGGACGTGGGTTTTCCTTCGCCATCAAGGACGGGACCCTCCTATTGGAATTGTCAGTGAACTATATACTACTAATGGGAGGCTAGCCCTCAGCTTCACGAAGCATCTCCGAATGTTGAAGCTACGGGGGCCAAAGGCGATCCATCGAGGGACTCCATACCCAGCTAACGACGAAGTGACTGTAGGAAACCCCAAGTTAGCATATGGCCCTCCGCCATTGACGAATGAAAAGCAAAGGATGGATAGATAGATAGACCAAAGAGAAAGCCCCCTCGGAACTATCACAGCTTCCCACAGTTGGATCCAGACCAGCAACCCGCGAAACAGTTCAAAGGAAGACAGCCCACTTACGTTAGAGACATCTTAACAGGAGCGCTATAAAAACGGGATTGCGAAGCAGGGCGTTGAATGAATTGAGCTTGGCGCTGGCAGGCGGCAGACAATAGACTAGACGAAGATCGTGGGCTAGCAATGGACGACGAAATTCCAGAGAAGGAGTAGCAGGACGCAGTAGCTTTGTTGGAAAAACCGGCAACGCGGGGTCTCAAGACGAAGGCAGCCATTATGTGGTTTGGGTTTGGTGGGCGGGCCTGGGTGGTGGGTTGTGTCGGATCGGGACCTGGGGGAGCTAGCTAGCAGGAACCTGAGCGGAAAGTGAGGGGCAATGTGCATTAGCCAATCAGGTGCCGCGGAGCTGCTGCGTGGAGATGACAACTACGAGGGGTAGGGGGGTTTTTGGAGCCGAGGGGGAGGGGAAGAGGCGACGGAGGCGGGCTTGAGCCTTGCTTGACTGCTGCCTGCTTGGTTGCTTGTGCTTTTGGGAAGCCGCAGCCCCGCCGCTGTTTAGAGCGCCATCGCTCTTAACTCCCCCTGAAAAATAGCATGGGGGCGAGGCCTCGGACCTCATGTAAACCTGGATGATGAGATTTGTCCATGGTGTGCTAGCGGGGGGTTCATGCTTATGAACTTTCCTCCCGGCAAACACTGAAGATGAGTGAAAAATAACACTCCGACACTCATACAACCGCGAGGGCGTGAGGTCGTGATAATGAAGATGTTATTCAAAACATTACTGGCAAACTACCAGCAGCCCATCCATGGCGTCATCCGGGGATCTGAAGGCCGAGAAAGTTGGTAAATTTAGAGCAGAAACTCCTGCCTCCGACCACGCTCAACTACCCTTGCTACAGTATGCAAGCAAGATTCAAATGGCAAATTCAAGCCAGATCGAAATTGCCGCGCGAAAAATTGCCCTGAAACCGACCCAGCACGGCATGCATGTTTGGGTCTAACCAAGAACCGGGTCTATCATGATGAAATGCGGGGGCCGGACAACGAAAGAGAAAAGGCGAAAGGCTGGGAATTCCTCTGCTTTCCATACGGTCTTCCTGGGCTGTATGTACTCTGTATGTACATAATGTAAGGCGCATGCAAGCGCAGACCTTGGGTAAGCCAACCAGACCCTCTAGTCAAGCCCACACTGGGGCCTATCGCGTAGGGGAGGGAATGGCTTCGCTCGGAAAGAAAGTCCGGGCTCCACTGCCAGACTTAGGGGAAGAGAGGGGGAGGCGTGAGAGGCAAGCCCCCGTGTAAGTTCTTGAGGCGGTGCGATGTAACTTCAAACTTGAAGATGAGAAATTGGCCCACTTGGATTCTGTGCCCTGGGTCTCCAGTTATCTGAGATTCGGGTCCGAGGAATCGGATGACTGGGTCGAGCGTATGGTTATGGAGGCTGAAATGAGTAATTTTCCCATTGGGGCGTTGTTCGTGGTTGGCGTCGAGTGGGCAAGGGAGGGGGGGGGGAGATGGAACAAAATGAGATGGTATCATACCGAAAAGTGGTGATGGCGTTACACTGCCTAACTTTTACAAGAATGGTTGGTGGCGATGTATAGATTTTGATAGTCGGGAGACTGGAGAATCAAAGGAACTATGTTGAAGATGGAGAACCAGAAGAAATCCGTAGTACGTCAATATAGCACAATGGCAAAAAATGGCTCAAGCAATTTTGGGCTGGTTGAAAAGCCCGGCTTCACTGTTCGGAAATCTCTGCGTTCAGAATTTTTGCTGCCTCTTCTCCTTAACCGGGACTGGTGATGGTCACCAGGTCCAAGCTCCACAATTTGGCCTCAGGCAACAGGCCGGGATTCACGATTTCAAAACGACCATTACTATGATAGCAGCGGAAGGTCCCTACTTTTCGATCGTGAGGGTCTTCACAAAAACTTCTATTTGTAGTCAAGATAGGAACAACGCTATCGGAGAACCAGGCGGCACCGGATTCTTTAGCAGATAGTAGCCCCTCCGATGTGACCTATCAGACAGATATTTTGGCAGAGCATACGTAGTCACGTGATCTGATCCTTTTCCCGGAAAGTGTGATCGACCTGAGCAATCCAAAAGCGAGTGCGTGCGACTCACAAGGTGGTCCATGCGCCATGCTCTCGGCAAGAAAGTCGCTACCCAAAAGTCAATTGGCGGGACAGTCTAGCGGTGCGGTCTTGAGGACGTTTCGCAGACGGCAAGCCAGCAAGCCCAAAGACCGATGAATGTTTAACCCGATTCCGGCGAGCTTGCGTGGACGAGGCTTAGTTCAGCCCACAAAGACAGCACTCTCGAGAATACCGATATTTTGACATTGCCATTTGTTTTGTGATCGAAGCCGGGGAGGCAGCCTGCAACACAAAGATGGATATCAACTCGCTCAAGGACACGGTGTCGAACTTGTCGCTTTACGATGTCAAGGCCGGCGTGCGCAAGGTGCAGAATGGTATGTGGTCGTTTTGTCTATGTGTCAGTCGGTGATTTGCAGTGGTGACGTTGGGAAGATTTGAGGGGGGATGGGTTGCCAGAGGCTATTTTGTCCCCGGGTTGAATACTTGACAGCACAAAGGTGGCGCGAGAGATAGGATGGCATAGGCATGTGGCATAGACGGCGACTAACAAGGAGACGACAGCACTGATGAACTACACGGAACTGGAGGCCAAAGTACGAGAGGCAACGAATAACGAGCCATGGGGCGCATCATCGTCGCTGATGCAGGAAATTGCCAACGGGACTTTTAACTAGTAGGCGCATCTTGACTCTATCTATAGAGCCTCACAACAGGAGCTGGCTTACTGACTGATTCGTTCCCTAGTCAAACACTGAACGAGATCATGTATGAACCACCCAAAGCGCATTATGGCATAGTTGTCGCCCGCAGGCTTGAAAATCCAACTAATAACCACCTGTAGGCCCATGATCTACCGACGATTCACAGAAAAGGCAGCAGAAGAATGGCGACAAATCTACAAAGCGCTCCAGCTCCTGGAGTACCTCATCAAGCATGGCTCAGAACGAGTGATCGATGACGCACGAGGTCACATCACACTGCTCAAGATGCTGCGTCAGTTCCACTTCATTGACCAGAACGGGAAGGACCAGGGCGTCAACGTGCGGAATCGCGCCAAAGAACTGGCTGACATGTTGGGCGATGTTGATCGCATCCGATCTGAGCGCAAGAAGGCGCGGTCCAACAAGGCCAAGTACACAGGCGTTGAAGGCGGCACTCTTGGGGGGTTCTCCAGCGGCGGCGGCAGTGGTGGTAGTAGTAGTGGCCGGTTTGGTGGGTTTGGAAGCGATACTGGCGGTTTTGGTGGTGCGTCGACATCGTTTGGTGGGTTCTCGGGCGGTGTGTATGGTGATGGGGGTGGTTTTGGTGGACAGGAACATGGCAGCGGTTTCCGTGATACCAGTCGAAATGCCGACAAGTTCGAGGAGTACGATGAATATGATGAGGCCCAGGTCAGCCGCAGTTCTTCGCGTACTAAGAGAACAGAGAGAGCAGAGAGAGCAGAGAGGACGACGGAAAGAGCCGGAGTGAAGAAGACGGTGGGTGCTACAGCTACAACTAAGAAAGCCAAGGAACCTGAGGTCGACTTGTTCTCTTTCGATGATCCGGATCCTGCTGCTGCTTCTGCTACGGCTACCTCTTCCCTCTCTAGCAACCTTCTCAACAATAATGATAACAATACTTCTAACGACGATGACGAATTTGATGATTTCCAATCCGCCACGCCTGCCAACCAAATACCTACCGCCGCTGCCAACACCACATCTAACAATAACTCATTCTCCATCCCTGGCCCCGCCATGTCGTCCACTACACAACCCACCACGCAGTTCGCGGCACCTCAACCAGTCTCTGGCCCCCAGAACGCCAACCTCAATGCCATGATGTCCTCCATCTCCCCGCCCACCAGCTCAACAAACACTCCAGCCGCCAACTACTCTGCTTTTAACGCCCCAATGGCCCCCGTCCAACAATCCCAACAGCAGCCAAAACCTACCTCATACCAGCCCGCACAGCCCAACTACTTCACCTCTGTGCATGCCCCTGCCGCCTCCCAACCCGCCCACACCAACAACCCTATGCCCGTCATGTCTTCTTCCACCACCAGCATGGCGTCCCCCGCCGTGACGGGCATGTCCGCCCTCAACAAGCCCGCTGCGACGCCCTCGGCTGCTAAACCGGCTGGGGGCGCCGACCCATTTGCGAATCTCTGGGGTGCAGCGGGCGGTGGCGTCAAGAAGAGCAGTACGCCGGTGGCAGGGCCTAAGATGGGACAGCTGGCCAAGGAGAAGACGAGCGCTTCGCTGTGGGGTGCGCCGGCGCCGGCGCCGAGTTCGACGGGCGGTGGCGCGGGAACGACGGGGAGCAGTGGGTTGGATGATTTGTTGGGTTAGGGGGAGAGGGTGTCAGATGAGGGAAGGGGGAAGGGGTCGGAAAAAGAAAGGATGGGGGGGACTGAAGGAAAGTTGCAAAGGGGAGGGGGGACTGTGATAGTGGGGGTATACGTACTACGGCAGTACAATTACTGCATACGTAGAGCAAAAGAAGCCTCGATTTTGTTATCTTTGTGTTTGTGAGACTGGCGGTAAATGTCTGGCTGATGGAAGGAGCCTATCTTGGTTGACATAATGAGCTGAACTGGGCTGTATTCCTGGTCCACCGGCTACTACTAAGTTGTGGCCGTATGTGAAGGCATCTCCCATCAGATGTGCACTTTGGATCCTGAAGGTCACATTGCGTGCATATCTACAATTGCGTCACTCAATCTACTTCCCACCTCCTCTCCTCCAACCCCAACCTATGAAAGCGTTTGCATATCCCACCACTTCACCATGGTCGAGAAGTAATAATAAATAGTTCGCCGGCCTACACGGTAAAGGCCCGGAGAGTAAACACGCCACCCGTTTCGGATCTGGGAATCGTCATAACCCGGCGACCCATTCGTCCAACCTCTGTGGCTCCGCGATTGGGGCTTCAATGGCAAACTGGCAGAAAGGAAGGACCGGCAGATGCCGCCCGCCCGGATCTCGCAAGCCTCAACCAAGCAGATCGATCCGTCGTGTGGGCGTAATCTCTCGCTCCATGGGCGGGCCGCGGGTGCAGCGACCCTGTGTGGCCGGGAGCACGTGCGGCAAATCGAACCCGTTGCTATTCTAGGCAGATCAAATACAGTAACCTTGTTTAATTATTTTTCCGCGCTATTATTCTTTAGTTTCAGTTTCGCGACGACAACAACAAGTCCAAAGGCCCTGGGCGCCCGATTCGCCATGCGCGCGCCCGCGCCCGGCGGCCAATGAGCGACGGGCTTGGCCTTGGCGCCTACGGATGCCCATCTTGCAGTGACGGCCAATCGACCCCTGTCCGGCGTAAGCTCACCCTCGGAAGCCTCATCTCAGATATGCCTGGTTACGGGGTTCATAGACTGTTACGCAGCAATAGGATGGCAACACGATGGTCGCTCATGCAATGTTTCGTACTGGATACTTAGCGGGATGGCTCAGAGTCATACCTAAGCTGGGAGAATAAACGCGGTATTTTGGTACTGTGTGGGCTGGATACCCAGGGGGGACAACCTCTCAGATGGGAGATGCCAGGGCATTGGATGCGTTAGCCGCGATTGCGAGGGCCCGGTCTGAGAAGTGGTGGAGCTTGTGCTTCGTGAGTGAATGAGATGGCGGCGGCGGCGGCGGAGGAGGGCCGTTTGGTGGGCTGGGCCGATGACAGTGCGACTGAGTTGACCCCCATGGAATTCAAGGGGGGGGTCTGGCAAAGACAATGATGACTGGTGGTACATAAGGATGGTGAAAATTCCTCCTTCGAAGTTCTTATCTTTCTCTCCTCATCCTCCATCCTCCATCCATACCAACACAGTTGTCACGACTTTTTCCTTTCGTCTTTCCTTGGGTCTTTTTTTTTTATTTCCTAGTCCGGTATCTTGGGTTTTCATTCGGGTTTTCCTTCACGGGTTCCTTAATCGCTACGCTCTCCCCAATCGTTGATCATTGTTCGTTGTTCTGAGTATTTTCCACGTCTCGGTTTTTTTTTTTTTTGGGAACGTTTACGACTTTTCTTGTTTTGCTGCCAACTTATTTCTGAGAACCGGCCACAGTCCCTTTTTGCTACGAAATTGTCCACCGGAATTCCACCGTCAAATCCACAATCTAGCTTCGTCACATTACACGGGTAGTCGACCTGCTTCAACCCATCTCAGCATCTTGCATTCGTTCCTCAGGGACTCTGGTCTCCCGTCCGTCCATTCGTCCAGACCAATATTCCCCCCCTCAACTAAAAAAAACACTGCTCCTGAACGTTCCGGTCTCGCACCGAAACGCTCAGTCGACCACTCCCAACCGCCACCATTTCGTCCACTCCGCTTCTCAGATCTTCAGCCAGTATCCCCTACCCGCCGCGCAACTTCCCCTTGCGCACCCCGTCCGGCCGATCCCGTCCTCAACTGTCCCTCGTCACTTCGTCCAGCCAGCTTTTACCCCTCAAGATGCGTTTCCAGGCCCCGCAGCTCGGCGCCCTGGGCGTCTCGTTCACGGCGCTGCGGCTGGTTCAGTTCGTGGCCTTGGTGACTATTATTGGGCTGACGGCGAATTTCATCAATGAGATCGTGACGAACCAGATGCAGCCGCCTCAGGTACTTGTGGGGACTTTGGTTGTGGTGAGTTACAGCAGCAGAAGTAGTAGCAGCAGAGAAAATCAAACAGTAAATCAAGGGTGAAGCTAACGAGACTATAGACATCGATCGCTGCCGTCTATACAGTGATCACCTACATCCTGTACTACGACGGCATGCTCCCGCTCCTGCCCACGGCGGGCGCCGAGGCGGCCCTCTTGATCGCCACCATCGTCGTGGCCTCAACCATCGGCAAGCCGCTCTCCATGATCAACTGCTCCGTGCTGTACAACCCCAACGCCAGCACGACGGAGAGCGTGACGTCGTGGTTCACGCGCCGGTCCTCCCACGCGCTCCAGCAGCGCTACTCCGCCCTGCAGTCCGCGACGGACTACTTCACCTTCGTCAGCACCGACCAGCCCCACTGCATGGAGAGCAAGGCCATCTGGGGTCTGAGCATCGCGCTCTGCGTCTTCTTCGCTTTCAGCATGCTCGTGTGCGTCGGGCTCTGGCGCCGCGTCAAGAACAGCGCGCCCAAGGATATTGAGGGTTGAAGGTGCGCGGACGTGCCGGAAAACACGAAGTATCTCGGTGGTGGTGATAAGGTGGAAAAGACAGCAGCTCCGACGCCGGGGGCCAACCCAGCGGTGGCACAGGAGCAGCAGCAGGAAGAAGTCAAGAAGACCGACGTGCCTCTCGTTCACGAGCAGGTTTCCACGCCTGTTCCGCCGCAGAACGTGTCGCAAGCTGCGCCTGTTCCTGCGCCTGTGGAGGCCCCTTATCCGCCTACGCCTGTCATCCACCACACCCAGCCGCAAAGCTACCTCGAGATGCCTTCGCCCAGCACGTCCATGCCTGTACGACAGAACAGCAACGATAACACCAACGGTCCTGTTGCACGCGCCGTTAACAACGCTGACAACAACAATAACAGTGATACCCCTCACAACGAACCCCACATGAATCCTCTCGCCAGTCATCCCCCATCGCTCGAGGCCCGCACAACCGGCGACGGGATCCCGGAGCCGTCCTCCGTGCGCACTTCAACCTCTCACGCAGCAGCAGCAGCAGCAGCAGCAGCAGCAGCGCCGATGCTCTTCCGCACCGTCTCCGACCGCCACACGCGCGGCCGTTCCCTCACCGCCCGCTTCTCCACGGCCACCATGGCGCAGATTCCCGAGTCGCCGCCGCCCGCCGTCCCCGCAGTATCGCATCCCCATGATTCTGCCGCCGCAGCAGCAGCAGGAGGACAACGCAGCCTCGACGTGCCGCCAATCCAAACCTCCAATCTCCCCAGTCCACCCACTTCCAGGGCAGGCACACGCATGCCCTTCCTCTCGCCCTCGCCCATCGAAGGCTGCATCGGCGCCCGGCACCACAACTCCGGTCAGCAGGGGCAGAAGCAGCGCGGCCTGTCGCCTGGGTCCTCCTTGTGCAGCAGTCCGGCGCCCAGCAGTGCCACCACGCTCACGCCGTCCCCCAAGACCCCGCGCTCGCCCTTCGATGCCCTGGGGATTCCCGTGAAGAACATCATATTCTGGGGCAAGCGGTCGGCGCCGACGGTCGTGATTATCCAGCCGCGGTCGGGCTCGGACGAGAAAGAGGAGCAGCGGAAGGACGGCCGACGCGGGAAGAAATCCCGGGCGGCAGCGAAAGAAAAGGAGATAGACGGAGAGTACTCGCCGCGGAGTCCGGACCTGGGATCTGCCAAGCTATCCCCCAGCGGAGGAGGAGGAGGATACGAACGGGATCTGGAGAGCGGCGGAGACGCGGGGATGGAGGCCCGGGACCAGAAAAGGAGGCGCACGAGCCGGTTCTGGGGGATCTCGTTTATGGAGGGGTGGTGGGATTTAGGGCTTTTGGAGCGGAAAAGTTCTCGGAGGGTTTGATTCTTTCGAATGATTCGAGGACATGGGTAATGAGGTGGCATCGGTAATGAGCTTGGGATGTCCTTGATGGGCATTCGTTCATGTGGCGTTTTTTGTTTTGTTTTGGGACTGAATCGGATTGGATTTGGGGGCGAGCGGGACGACGGCTGGGCTAATTCTGGTAATGGGCGGTGCCTATAATAAACCTCCCCCCTCTTTGCTCTGCTCTACTCTGTTCATGGCGTATGGGGCGAGGGGAAGGGAGGGGTTTCTTGATCCTTTGGGTTCATGCGGTGCATACAAGATATGAAAATAGATGTGCGGTAATCTAGATGGGTTGGGTATTTAGCAGCATATAGATAGATAAACATCGGTATGCTCCCGGATCAAGCTTTTGGCTGTGTCTTTTTCTCGCTTCTGATTGGATTTGGTTTTTGTGTTGCTGGGAGTATTCACCTTGTTGGGAACTATCGGTAGGTATTTTATCGTGGTGATGGATGCTAATCTAGGTGAGCAAAGCCGTTTCATGCACTGCTTGCACCTCCGTCTTTGTGGTCGACTTTTTCCTTCTTGTGTCGGTTAAATACGCAAAAGACCTCCTCGCCCAATCTCTGAGGTAAGCACACCCAAAGTTCTTTCCATGCTTCTCCCTGCCCCCCTCATCATCGGCGATCCCCAGCCTCCCTCCCTTCCCTCTGTTCCCTCTGTCTAACATCGGCCTCGCCGCGGTGATCTCCGGAACATCATGGCCTGAAGACCACCAAAGACTCGGAACCTCACTGGGTACTTGCCTATCCTCCTGCCATCGCACAAGATCGGAATGCTCCGACATGTGGTAACAATGCCAATGCACTGCCCGCAAGCAGAAGCAAGCAAAGAGCCTGCTGCAGTTGTTCAACGTTATCTACCGGCACGGCCTGCACCCATCGGTTCAGAACCACAACCAAATCCGGTCGTTTCTCCCATCAAGGGTAGGACCGGTATGGACCGGTGATTACCACAGCGAATTTTGCAGAAGTTGTTCATGCATGCTGTGAGCTATTGCGCTACTACCGATATGGTGGTGAATGTTCGACCTCAATGCAAACACGTTCCATGTTTCTTTCCTACAACGGTTCTCGAGCTTGTACACGCAGCAGGATGGTCTTATTGTATGTTGGCAGTCAGTCCTCGTGACCACCACCGATGATGCAGTACCTCCGTCTCTCCAAAGACCATAATGCTCACAGGTGTATTTCCTTACTTAGATAACCAGACTTTGGGAGAGATAGAGATGTCATGAGAGCGGACCATTCTCGAGCCTACTTTCGCGCCCACCATGCATGACATGCCAGTACGGTGCAGTAGCACGCCTCAGCCAGCCTGGAGCACTGATTTAAACGCGCCGCACGCTACACTACCGTAAACGTCGGATTCGAGCGCACGTCCATGCTAGCTAGCAAGAACCACGATTTCCTCATTTAAACTCGAATAAAATGACAGCCACAGCCTCCAAATATGTCATGTCCAAAGAACCTGTACCACACACGGGTCTCTGGAGCCTACATGACCTTAACTTGCACATCCCACAATAAATGGATGCAGGTATAGCCTGGAAAGCGCAAGGCAGTTCAATTTAGCCTCTTTTCCCATAATTTAGCACACATAGTTAAGGAGAAAACCCTCTCAACTTTCAAACTCGGACAGCAATACAACTATGATACTTACAACGAAGATGTCAAAAGATTTTTTTTTCTAGGATATCTGAAATACGTGACCTGTATGATTTCACCAGCTCAGGATGTGTGGATGCAGGTGTCGTCTGGAAAGTATGAAGCGCATTTGGGCCTTCCTATGTACATAGAAAGTACGGGGGGGATTTCCATCCGTCCGTCCGGGTTTTCAATCCGTGCTCCAGCCAGCCCCACACCCTTCCCCGTCGAAGCAATCCACGTCCCATCCCTCCTCCCCTTCAAGGGGAAAGAAAAGTCACAACCTCGCCCTCCCAAGCTCAAACAGACAAAGCAGATATCCAAGAAAAAGATCCAACACCATGGTAGACCGTGCACGAGCTAGGGTGAAGGTCGATATGGGAATCGAACCCATGTCCCCGGAAAGCTTGCGCGGAGGAAGTCAGAATCCGATGTGATCACCACTACACTAATCAACCCTTGTCATGTGATTGGCTGAATCGACATCCTGCTATCGGGACCTATGGCCTATCCTGTATTTCTTTTTGAAGATATAGGGTTGACTTTTGATAAGTAGCTACCATGTCTTTTTTCTCTCAGATCAAGCTGATAGCATTTTTACCTTCTTCTTCCCTTTCTTTCTTGGTTTCCGATTTGAAGCCTCAGTATCCTACTAAATAACCTCATATCCAATCCCTCCCACACTGCTCCTCATATCCAACGCCCTAATCCCCCTTCCACTCCACCACCCTCCCCCAAGGCTTCCCCCTGTGCTCAAAAACCGCCATGACCTTGCCCCCCTCCTCCGCCAACTCCATCACACCGGGCCACGCGCTCGGCGCCTCGCCCACCGTGACCGCCTTATCTTCCCACCGGACCCTGCCACCCTGCAAGCCGTCCCGAGCAAACACCGCCTTGACCTTGGCGTTCCGCGGCCAGCTGAGCTGGTCCGCCGCCGTGTCCTCGTCCGTCATGAACACCACCACGAGCCGGTCCCTGCGGTGCTTGGCGTCGCGCACGACGGCGATCTGCGGGGCGCCGGCGCTGCGGTCGGCACCCCGCGGCACGTAGGCCACGTCCCGGTGTGCCCAGGTGCGGCAGTCGTCGTACGAGACGGCGTACTCGATGCTAAAGTGGGGGCGGCGCCGGGTCGTCTCGAACACGATCAGCATGGCCTGGCGGCCGTCCGCGGCATCGGTCACGGAAACACAGCCGATCATGCCGTCGCGAAGCCTTTCCTCGGGGCCGTGACAGGACAGACACCGCGGCGGTTTCGACCAGGTCTGGCCGCCGTCGCGCGAGGACACGCGGAAGGTCTCCTGATTATCGCGGGCCAGCTCGGCGGAATACGTCAGGTGCAGGGTCCCCCTGTCGTGGGCGTCGGTCGAGAAAAACGGCTCCCACAGGCCCATGCCGCCGGACTGCTCGGCTAACACCTCATGGGCCTGCGAAAGATACTGCCATGTGCGTCCGCCGTCCGAGGAGCGACAGACGGTGATGCGGAAGTGTGTGGGTTTCCCCCTTTTGCCCCCTTCCTCCGTCGGGGGAGCGAGCGAGTGGTTCCGGAACGCGGCCAGGATGACGGGACCTTGGGGCGAGATCTCGACCAGCGCGCCGTTGTCACAGTCGTTGGTGGCGCTGCGGGTGACTTCGCTAAGGGGAGCGAAGGTGCGGCCGTGGTCAAGACTGCGGGTGATTTGCAGGACGCGTGTTGTGCTTGTGGGGGTGCGCTCGTAGCGCGTTAAGATGCAGAGGATGCTAGAGTCAGACAGGCGGCAGAGGCGCGGATAGGTGCCAGTGGGATGGATGGGGTGTGGGGGGAGCGGGTGCAGATGCCAGGATTGAGGGGCAATGTGGTGGTCATCGTGAGAGGGATCAGGGTGATGTTGTTGTTGATGCGGAGGCTGTGGGCGGGAGGAGTTAGATGAGCCGACCTCGTGGTGTTCGTCGTGGCCGTGGTCGGTTTCATGGTGATGGTGCAGGAATTTGTCCTTGAGTTTCTCAACGGCTTGCATGGTGATGATTGCTTAGAGGATACAGGATGCGTATTGCAGATACAAGAACGGGATCCAAGGTAACTAGATGAAGGGATTGAGTTCATGACTGAGGAATCGCAACAAGGTAAGATAGCTGGAGGTATTTAAATGCTGTTACATGACCCGTCTTTCCTCCGCAAAATCCGAGAGTGACCCGAATTCAGGATTCTGCAGCCCCATTGCAACCGGGCTGCTGCTCCAATCATGCATGGCGTCGCCGGGGAGGCATTGGCAGCCATGGATGGCGGGCCGAAGGAACCATATGACGACACGCAGATGAACATCTCCACATTTTCTCCGCAGGTCAGACTCGTTTGCTGCGATGTGTTGTCAGTATTACTGTTCTGACTGTTGAGATGTTGGAAACAAAGTGCGGAGCGACAGAATTTCATGGTCATGGACAACATCGTTTTCATCATACCTGTTCTTGCATTGTGCCCCGTCCGCCTGTACTGTCAGACTGTACGGAGGTATGATCTCATCCACTGGGTCAGCCAAAGCACAACTTGCTCTGCCTGGGATCGCCTCTCCCAGACGCCGACGATGACAAGCCTCCCCCACGACCCCTCTTCTTCTCACCCGCAAGTTTTACCCTCTTCACACTCGACCCTGTCGCCTCCGACCCCATCGCATCCTGCTGCAACGTATCGCGGATGGTCTGTCTGGACAGGCAAAGATCAATATGTTCGTTGAACAGTCGCTCGTTGACGGTTTGAGGTCGACCGCAGATGGGACAGTCCCATAATTCCTCCTCCTCTTCCTCTTGTTGATCATGGCCGTCCCCGCCATCTTTACCTGGTAACTTTGACGATAGAGATACTGGCTTTGGTTTCGGGTTAGGCATGATTTCCTTGCCGTGATGGCGGTATTGCTGAGTATTTGCATCCGGATCTGCCATGAGATCGGGATCAGGGTCCATGTCCGGTGTATCGTCTAGACGGAGTTGGCCATCGAGCACATCCTCCTCAGGCCAAGTCTCCCACTCCTCATCCTCATCCTCATCCTCATCCTCATCCTCATCCTCATCCTCATCCTCATTCTTATCCCCAGCACTAGCCTTTCGCTTCGCAGCCGCCGTCAAAGGCGAATCCGACCTCCCCGGTCGCAGCCCGAAAAACGCCCGTGCATCTGGCTTCTTCGTCCTGACCAAATGGGTACATCGCAACCCCATCAAACGCAGCTTCATCCCGGGCATATCCTGTTCCAACTTGACCAGAATGGGCAGGGCAAAATTATACAGGTCTTGGGACAAATAGACCGGTTTGTGGACGGCGACCTGGCGGGTGAACACCTCGTAGGTATGCAGTTTGACTTTGAGGACTAAAGTGCGGCCTCGCACCTCAGCGCGCTGCATGTCTTTCTCCAGTTCATCCGCCGTAGAGCGCAACTTAGCGCGCAGCTCATCGGGGTCGGACATGTTGCCGAATGTGCTCTCAGTGCCGACGCTCTTGCGCTCGGATTCTTCGGCCGGCTGGATATTGGTGCGGCCGAGGCCCAGATGACATTGAATGAGGAACTCGTAAGTTTTGTCACCGAACAGTTGGCGCAGGTATTGGCGTTGCGCGTAGATATCACCGCAGGTCTTGACGCCCACCTCAACCAGCTCGCGCTCAAGCACGCGGCCAATGCCGTTCACTTTGCGCGTAGGGAGCTGGCGCATGAAGGCCACGATGGCGTCGCGCTTTCCGGGGAGCTTGTACTGCCCGTTGGGCTTGTTCATGTTGGAGCAGATCTTGGCGAGCTTGGCGTTAGCTGCGATGCCTGCAGAAACCGTGATCTTCGTCTTCTCGTAGATCTCGTCGCGCATCTGCTGAACTGCATCTTCGGGCGATATGTCGTAGTCAAGGCAGTACTGCGTGATGTTGAGGTATGCTTCGTCGATGCTAGCGCTCTCGAAACGGGCATCGTACTCAACTAGCACGGCGCGCACTTCTTGCGCCTTGGTCGTGTACTTGCCGAAGTTGAGCGGCAGGAACAATAATTGCGGACACAGCTTCTTGGCCACAAATCCGGCCATACCACTACGACACCCAAACTTGCGCGCATGGTAGTTGCAAGTCGTCAACACGCCCTTGCCCACCGCAAACGGCACATCCTTCAGCTCCGGGCGATCGAGCTGCTCCACCGCCGCATAAAACGCATCGCAATCGACATGGACGATATACTGGGACAGATCCCTGGCGCCCTCGAGCTGGGCGATCAGCTGGTCGGCCAGGCGCAAGTCGCGGCTGAGATCGAGCCGCTCAAGCTGGCGCTTCTTGTCGATGATCTGGGCGATTTTCGCCGTGAGCATCTGGTCCTTGGCTTCTTCGCGGTTGAAGAATTTCGACCCCTTGGACGCATTGTAGATGATTTCCGACACTTTGCTCTGGTCGACGGCGTCTTGGCCTGCTTTCGTGAGGGACGGGCCCAGAAGCGAGTATTTGAGCGTTCTGGCCTTGTCGTCCATGCTTTCTTCCGCCCTGGGGTCTGCGTCGGGGTCCGCGTCGAGGGGTGGTGATACCATTTCTCTGGATTCTGGCGGAATTTATGAGCGGCTGATCCGGCCTCTCTGTTCGACGTCTCCCGAGGATGCAACTTGAGAAAGTTGAATGTCTGCTGTGTTGCGATCAATTACCACTGGTTGAATAGCATGACACCAATTAGGCAACCACCATACGTGCATTCGATACCGTACCGTGCAGTGCTTCAAGTACCGTGCCCAACAAGCTGGATTCACGAAGTCACATGTAGTTTGCAGCATGCTGGTGCTGACAACCCAATTTGCTTTGCACGCTAACTTAACCCCTACCAGTACCCTAACCCTGCGCTTCTTCACGAACGGACGGACTTGAAAGGCATTTGTGAAGCAAGTGAAAATTGGTAACTTATCATTTCACACCAACGAGGATAGGGAGAGGAAATGGAGGCAGCACAACTTGTCCCATCATATTGTAGTAGATATACCAGTACGGTAATCTCCAAAATCCACAGCAGACTCGCCAGCTTTTAATACACGTCAAGGAGCAGTGATGCAAACTTGCTTGATTCCAAATAAGACAGAAGCCCCGTTCCACAGAGCATAGCACAGCAGTTTGAAAGCATTTAAAAGTTCACTGATATCAACAAAGCCCATCCTACAACCCTCAATCATCCCCCCCTACCCAGCGGCCTTCATAGACATACTCCTCCGGATCCGACAATCCTCCTCCTCCTCCCTCTCGAGCTCCTCATCCGGCAGCCTCACCGCGCGATCCAGCGCCACCGGCAGCCCGCGATGGCGTCCGCGCAGCATGACCAGACACAGCACGAGCTTGCTCCCCATGTACCAGTCCCCGCTGAAACTGTAGGCATTCTCGGGCACGCCGACGGTGATGCCCACGCACCCGTAGGCCGACACGACCTCGAAGATGACGTTGAAGACGGACCAGTTGACCGGCGACTCCAGGAAGTGCCGCGTCTCCATCACCACGATCAGGAACACCGCCAGCACGAGCAGCCACAGGTCGTGCGACAGCTGACCCCGGATCTGGTGCGACAGGAACGAGGCCCGGCTCTCGCGCTCGCTGTCGTCCGGGCGCGGACGCGCAGCGCCGATCCCGTTCCAGTCGGATAGGGAGCGCTGCAGCGTGCGGGTGAGCGTCATGGCGTAGCCGTATTGTCGGGGGTGGGGATTGCCGGTGGCGGCGCGTGAGGACGCGTGAAGAGGCAGGGTCGGAGACTCGGCGCTGTCGTCGGCGTAGATACCCAGGGACCGCTCCTCGTAGACGTTGGAATGCCGCATGGTGATCACCACGGGGTAGACGGAAATGTACATCATGATGACGTAGAGGACCTGGGTGCCGATGTAGAGGGACGGGATCGCCACGACGTAGAACCCTCCCGAGCGCACGGCGAGCGCCTGGAACAGTCCATCAATGACGCGCGAGCCGAGCGGGGTCTGCGCTAGGGCTGGATTGCCCAAGTTCAGGACTTCAAAGCCGAGCCAGTCCATGCCGTTGAGGGTGAACAGCATAGATGCCAGCCACCATGTTGCCCGGGCGGGGAATAGGTGCGTATATACTCTCCGCGGATATTGCAAGATGTACTCGAGCGTGCTTTTGAGCTCCTGGAATACGTGGTCGGGCGTGATCAGGTTCAAAAGTGTCAGCATACCCCACAGCGTCAGTCGCAGGAATACAGGATACGCCGTGTTTCCCGCAAGGATCAGGATACCCATGACAATGAGCACAAAATATGAGCTCGCATAGGGAATCATATTGGCGTCCAGGACGCTCATGCCTGAATTGTTGAACGCGGACACGCCGTTGAAAATGCCATTCCACCAGGGGTTCACGCCGTTGTTGAGCGCCGGCTGAGGCTGGTAGCGTGCGATCCAGGCGCCGAGGGCGATACTGCCAAAGACCTGCCAGAGCACGAAGTAGAGCGGGACGATGACGGAGAGCACTTTGATGGCGCGGTACTCGGTGCCGCCCAGAATCTCGCGTTCTTCGGTCGTGAGGTCGTGGAACTGTGCGTTGCGGCCTACCGTCCCGGGGCCAAGGATCGTGGTGTGACTCGGGCTGCGTTTGAGCGGGTTGTCTTTCTCCATGTCTTTGTCGTCGGCTGCGTGGTTGGTTCTTCGTTGTACGGTGGAAGCCGAATCGAGACCTGTAGAAGTGGCTGCGCGTTGCTGTTTATCCGTGTTGACCACGAAAGTAATGTGATCCATGGCCTTAGGCTGGACGAAAGCGGGATCGTTATCCGATCGTGAGCCCTGCGCTTCCGGAGCATCCTTGTTCGAGTCTGAATTTTCCCTGTGACCCTCATCTTCCGTATTCGAAGTTTCTTCTCCTGACCGCGAAACGGCAGGAGCCTCCGCATCCACCAACGCGCCAGGTCCACCCGCATTCACAACGCGCGCCTCGCTCTGCAGCGTACTCAGTATGCGGATCTTGCGCACGAGCGGGAGATCGTTCATGCCGATTAACCGCCTCGGCGGCTTCCTCTGCGCCCTCGCCTTGCGCACCACGTCTGCGAAGCGGATCTCAAACGCATGCTTGCGCGCATACACCGTCCAAATCGACACCCAGATCGTGCTGCCCAGCATGATGAGCAGCCACAGCATGACCTGCTGCCAGGTCGTCATCTGACTCAGATTGACCGTGTTGAGCCCGGCCTCCGTCATGGCGGAGATGACGAGGAACAAGCTGTCGACATAGGAGATGCTGGCACGCGGGTCAGAGGAGCCCCAGAAGATCACCGAGGAGACCAGACACAGGCCGATGAAGTAGGCGTAGTGGATCGTGATGAAGTTCAAGGGTGGCGCGAAGGGCCGGATCGCCCTCCAGGCCGATCCTAGGCGCGTGGTGTCGTGGGCGGGAAGGAAGTCATGGCGGCGACCATGATTTCCCATGCTACGATAGCGCGGGGGAAGGGAGGTGTAAGCAATAGATGATTATGAATGCCAGTTAGGAGGGTGTAAGACGATGCCTCTTGAGAGGCATGACGAAGTGAAGCTCTATGCCGACATGGAAGAGTCGCCAGACTGTAAACATCGCGAATGGTGAAGGATCGGCGACTTGTCGCATGGCAAAGTTCCGAGTTAAAACGCTTTCTTCCTCTAATTTCGCAGGGTCCCCCCCAGTCCTACCGGGCAATGCCTTGGCGGCCATGAGGAGTTTCCGGTGATCACTGGCTTGGGGTCTAACCGGGGCTAGCGGTGAACTACGGTAAATAATGAGAAAGCAGTTCGGATTGCAACGAAAACACTTGCGATGGCTTCATGCCTTTTCAAGCTACTAAAGCCACCTGGTACTCATGTGCCAGCAAATCGTCAACATCACTGCATCACCTGAGTGTCTCGCGAAAAGTTGTTCCGGAGTTGAGGGTGTAAAGACTTTCAATGTGGCAGGAAGGGTGGTCTGAGCCCACTGTTTCGGCTGGTAAACCAAGTCACTTAGCACGAAGGGTTTCCCGTAATCTTATGAGCAAACAAAGCCTGAGTTGAGCCCAAGGTCACGTAGTAATAAGTCCGCATCATTCCAAGCATAGAATATAAAATTCAATCCATCCACTTTTCTGCTTTGAAGTAGCTCAAGCCTCGTTATCGTAGTCATAGTCATCATGGTCGTCGTATTTGTCCTTTCGGTTGTCAATGTCGACGTTCTCGCAAAAGTACATGCCCATTAAAGAGACATATTATATAACAAGTGCATGTTATGACGCCTCGACCCCCAGCTATTCCATTACAACTCATTGTGCTCCTGGGAGTCATCGGTATCGGTCAGCACTGTAGCAGCAGCTTCTGCCACCTTACCAGCCGCGCTGGCAATCTTATCCGTGACGCCCTCCGTCGATGTCGAGGTGGCCGTTGAGCTACTATCGGCGCTGCTGCTAGACGTTTTGTACTTAATAGGGTCGGGTTTAGCAACGCCTTTAATGGCCAGAAGCTCCGTTTCGAAAACTAGCATTGAACACGGGTAAGCGCGTCGTGTTGACTGAGGTTTGCAAAACACGATATAGGAAACGACTGGACTGAGCTAGATGTATGAATTGGCAGGACTTTCATACCTAAGGTCGCACCTCCCGGAATGGGACCGATCCCTCTATTACCGTAGCCCTTCTCCGGAGGGATTGTAAGGATTCTGCAGCTCTCGCTTCGTTAGTCCACGGCTTTTTCATGCTCGGACAACTGTCCAAAAGAGATTGCTGACCTCTTTTCGCCTATGCACATATCAAGAAGTCCTTCGTCCCAACTGTATTCTGTCAGTCTTCAACCGCACTCTCGAGCAGCGAAGAATTGCCCCTTAGTAGCGGTAACACGCACCCCGCGATAACCTGGCCGGAGCCCAGCTTGAATCCAAAAGGTGCGTTACGTTTGTAGCCTTGAAAATAAACACCAAAAATTAGTTCACAGGAATATTCGATGCCAGAGGGGGCTGTGTCCCGGGTCAAACACATACTGGCGTCGAACTCCTTGCCGGTGTCCTGCAAAGTCCCGCGGTAGTGCATCTCGACATTGTCGCCGCTCTTGGTCTTGCGATCACATTCCACCTCTTGCGTTACATCGATCTTGAGCTCCGAGGCGGCGAGTACGCCCACGGCGGCTGACGCGGCCAGCGAGAGAGATAGGAGGACTCCTTTCATGATGCTCGTGATGTTCGAGTTCCCCGTGTCTCAAGTTCGTTGCCGAATTTTGCAAAAGAGGCAGTTGCGATCACAAAAAGCGGCACAGGAAACAATGCAAAATCTGTCCAGCAATGGTTGGTGATGGCAAGGCGGTCATATGATCGTCGTGTCCCTCAACTTATGTGTTGTGCAAAGCCGGAGTTCGGAAATACTGATACGGCGCCCGTTCGGCTTGCCCACTGTCAGAGCTGCAAACTGGCCTTGTCGGCAGGTACCGCACGTGGCACCAGCTGTCATCTTCAACGGTCTCGGTGAGGGCAACTAACGACTACTTGTCGGGCACGATCCGATCAAGACATCGCCCCTCGATGATGATTAGGTGCAGTACAGGTACTGTACCTAATACCCTTGGTCGGTTTCTGGTCAGTGTTGAAAACACCAACCGCTCTGCCAGCCCAGAGCGTGACAGCAGAAGCTGGTCAGTCAGATTACCGACCGCAGCCAAATTGACTACGGGTTTGGCTACGGTAAGTCATCTAAGCATCCGGCTTTTACTGCCACGCTTCAGCCAGTCAAGCATTCGACTTTAGCGCCCAACAGCGAAACAAACCAGAGCAAATGACGAAAAACGTTTCCAGCGATGTGATATTGCACCACAGCCCCAGACCTTTCAGCTTCTAAATTGCTTGATACCCCAGTAACCGACCCAAGACCAGCGACAGCTCATCGAAATAGTAAAGCCGCGAAAAGTCGACGATAACCGACCATGACGTGGAACCCAGAGTTCAACTGGGCAAACGAAGCGATTTGGCCTTGCTCGAAAGGCTGCGCCTATTCCAGATCCCGTTCGTACTGGATTGACCCGGAAAAAATTTCACGTGAACACGTTGGCCACTTCCTCTCCTCCATCTCCCCCTCCTTCCCCTCCTCCATGTCACGCACCATCACTGGATTGCCGACATGATGTAACATGCCATAAGGCAATCTGCCAGCATCTCGAGGTCCCTGCGTTGGAGAGACCATCTTCCTACAGAGCGCAAACGCATGAACGGCATTTCGCTTCAAGGTCCCTGCATACCTTGTTCTTCTCAGAGGTATTCAAAGGCAGTGCTCGCCGATGTGTCAAGTATTACCAGTATTAACCCGCACCCAAGGGTCCCTTCCCGCTGCCTAATCATAGCAGCGTGGCCCCTTTTGGGCACCATCGCCATTCGGAGACTGCGACACATCCTTGAAGTTGCTAATCCCCGCCAACTCCGAGGGCTGGCTGCTGAGGGAATTCAGGGCACCGCATTGTAAATGTTGTGACTGATGACTGACGTCTTTTCTCGCTTGTGAAATATTTTCCCAAATGTACGATACGCTCTACTGTACATTTTTCATTGCGCAAGTGAAAAATGGAATGTCATGTGTCTAAAACTCGGCTATTGTAGCCTTGAAACACCACAGAGCCGCAAATGACGTGGATATGGCAGCTGGTTAGTCCAGTTGTGCCCACGTTCGGTGTGCGCAATCTTGGTGTGTTGGGTTACCATGGCATGGTCACCTCATGGGTTTCGGAGGCCAACGGGTCAATCTGGGGTACATACGACGCTTACTGGTTTTAGTAGCCTGGGAGGACCCTGCATCCATTTGAATTATCGGTATTGGGAGTCATAAGGCAAATCCCGCTGCTGAGCATCCTGATAATTCATCAACCAGTTTACGAAATCGCCTTGTGACCCGCTAATGGTAACGGATTCCGGGTAATGAGAGGACCTATTGGCCGGTTGGAGGTCACATCCTTTATCAGAGGCACACGAGGAAATCGTGCTGTCGCGTTCGAGCAGTCAAGAACGTGGGGTTTTGCAGCTCAACCCCTGCATCCATTCCAGAATGTTTCAATGGCGCTCCTCTAAAAGGACCTGCTTATCCCGGATTTTGACAGGTTACCCGAGCATCCGGCATCGACTGGCCAATTTGTTACTTGGAACCGGGATCCAAGGTGTCTAAATGGCGGCAGATCGGCGCCGGATGCGGAGAAGTTGTACAGAATTACTTCAACTCGAGATTACCTGAACCTCGCCGCGGACCATTGAAAATTGGTTGGGCGTGATCGACTGTCGATTCTGTGCCTGAGATTTGAAACATCAAGATGTGCTACCTGCCTTACTGTGTAGCAATCGGGTATAAGCCGCAATCCATTCTTGGAGTGAAGCTCTGATCAATCCTCACACACAGCTCTGGTCATGCTCTTCATCTCAAGTGTTTCAGCACCCATTCGCCTTTTCTAGCCAAAGAGAAGCGTCAAAGTTGAAGGCTGGCCCTTTTTACCCACCAATCCCGGCCTCCAAGTGCTCCGCTTTTCGCGTCACCATGGCCCGGTCCGTTGCTGCGGCACGCGTTTGTCTCAACTTATCATTGCTATGTAGAACCCCCCACCCCCGGACACAAGCGTGGGATGCTGCTTCCCACGTTCACAGTTGCCTGAGAGTGCAGGCAGTGACTCACAAAATTATGGCGCGCAGGGTGTTGACCGTGAACCTGGGCGAGGCGTCCGTGACAGCCTGCCTGGTCTAAGCCTTACTATTGTACCCGGATCAGGTCAGAGTATGGAATTGAACTCGGCAGCATGTTCGACAAGGCCCCTGCAAAGTCCATTTTATGATCCTGTTATCTGGGTGTTCAGCAGGCTTTGGAAATTTCGTTGCCAAGCTGTTTGGTTTTATAAAGACCCTCGTTTCCCAACTGTCCGCGCTCCTTTCATTTCTTCACATTAACCAGTGATATCTACTGCTGCTGGTACCGATCAGACTTAAATTGTTTCCTTCCCCTATTTGAGCTCTGCCATACAACACAACAATAAAGTCACGATCTTCTCGCAAACCACACGCCTACTACATCTTTCCTTCCAACACCAGCATACAGAGTTCTTTTCAACTCCGGTGCCATCAACATGTCGTCTCCCGGCAAATCCTCCTCATACAAATCCAAGGTCGTCATTGTTGACCAGCGCCAAAAATCTTCGGGTTCGTCATCCCATGCCCATCATGGCAGCCATGTGAGCGACTCAGGCTACAGCTCGCGTGGCTCGTCGCCTGCAAGTCATTCAACGCAAACGCATCATGCTAGTGGCAGTATGTTTCTCTATCACTCGAGGAAGTCCCCGATCGATATTTTCATGCAAACAATTCCCTAACGTAGAATTACTTTGCAGGTTACGAATCAAAACCCCGAACCGGCGTAACTGTTCACAACGCCATGTCCAAGGGGTACAATGAGCACGATCCTCACCCCGATTATGCCGTCCCCAAGGGTCGCAAACGATCTTCTACATAAGCACGACATTTCGGCTCATGGCCCTCTTCACAATCATTTAACGCTCGATTTTTTTTTATTCTCGCACCATCGCATTGCATTGGATATGGCGTTTAGGGATGGCATTTCCCACGATTGGACGGAATATGATACCTTTTTTTTCTCTTTGCGACCGCCACTGTCAGGATGGTCGCCGGTCGATGGGTTCCTTGATTTATAGATACATCGCGCGCAATGCTGGATCGGAACGGACTTTTGAGACTTGCTCTACGGAGTGCTGCACATGCAATATTTGACATTTGGGCTTGAGTGGTGAGCACATGGGAAGAGTGGTATGAGTATTCATGACTTGATCTATGTGCTGGTGGAAGGCAGATTCCAGACGCGGAGGAGTCCGCCAGGACTTGGTGTCCGAATGCGGAAACAATTTGCAACCCATATTGTAGCCTGGCATTGCGCCCTCTGTTGACTTTTTGAGTTGTGCACGCATTTGGGGATGGATGCACCCCTGTTGTTATGCATAGTGCATTAAGCAGCATTCGTAATACTCGTACCACTAGGTAACGCACCTGGTATTTTTCACATCATAGGTACGGGTATATACTGCAAAGGTGTCTTCAACCTTGGTAACAACCTCCAAACTCTTTGGGCTGGCCGGGGTGCCCTTCCGTCTGCCTGGGCCAACAAATCCTGTCTGCCTGGAACTCGCCCCCTTAACCATACTAAAAAAAGCGCTGGGCCTGAAAATGCGCGCTGTGCGTAGAGTGATAATTAGACCAAAAGGATCTCGAGGTCGCATGAAGCCGCCCGAGCTTGGGAGTCAGGATGCTGTCCGTCGCAAGTTCAGATTGCTGTTAGAAATAAAGCGCTTTTCACATTGGCCAGTCGCAGACAATGCCCTGGCTGTGCCGTAGCGCAAGGTACTGGTTGGCCTAGCAGATTCGCGAATGGGACAGGTCTTGAGGAATAGAAGGTAATTAATTGCTGACAAAGTGTTACAGTGACTGGATATGTAGAACGGGTAAACAAGTTTTCGCACCCTAATGACCCAAAATGCTCAATCTCAACACTGAAGTTTTGTTGGGCAACCACAGCCATGACAAGAATCTGTACATAGGAATTTCTAAGCTGATCTAATTAGACATATTTGGGTTTTGTCCATTTTAAATGAATGCAGCAAACAAACTTGCATGATTGAAACCGGGCATTTGGGGGTATTTCGGTGAGAAAATCTTGTTGAACGTTTTGCATGTTTAGTCACTAGATGTTCAAGCCAAATGGACCTAACCGCGTACATTTTGACATAAAAACATCTTACTGCGCTTCTCTCTGTCATCAGTCTAACATCTGGTGCTTATAGTAGTTGCCATGAGTTTTTCGCAGGTATCAAACCCGCACTATAGCGGGCGCGAGGTGGCTTATGGAGCGTCATCTTCCAAGCTGGATAGATGCGTAGATCAGGGTAAACTACCGGGAAATGGGTAGTACTCATTCTTCAATTACGCTATGAGACCATAGATCATGACATTGTTGCTGAGCAAGAAGAGAGTGACGTAGGACTATCCCGTGGTGCCTTGACTGTCGATGGTTGAAGATGATGAAGCCTCGCTACTCCTGCTCAATTGTTGGATGTTTTCCCACAAGGCTAACCCTGCATGGTCTAGCAGGGCATGAACCCAAGGAAATAGACACAGCTGTTGATGAACAGATGGCCAGTCGTAAAACTGCAGCCGTAGACTGGTCTCCAGGATCAATACCGCTACCTCATGACGTTCCCTCTGCAGGCCCTTCATTGAAGAGGGTCCGCAAGAGCAGTAGCAAAGGATTGGTATCTTGTACAAATTTTAAATTGAGAGTGGAGATTCTGGATGACATTCTTCAAACGACAAGGTGAGAAGAGGGTTGTTGGAAATGCCGGATGTATAGCGATACTCTGGAAGCAAGGTGGTCACGAGCGTGGATCCAGTTTTGCATTGTCCTTTTTGATATATATACAATGCGACATATTCCACTTTTCGACTTTTAGTATTTCCCCTTTTTCTCATACTTATTTTCCAAACATTCCAATCCTGTGACGAGTTTTTCCATTGGCCGTCACAACAATCACCATGGCGATAGGTAGCGGGCCTTGTCCAGAGAATGTTCAAAGCCACTGGTTTCATGGTAAATAATGACCCATACCAAATATTATCGTGTTCTCGTCAACTTGCCCATCCATCATCTCGGTATTTCCAGCCAAGAATACTTGTTCCGAGGTGTCCCCCTTTTGTTCTGGATCCTTTTTCGTGAAATCGGTGTGCCGAGCATTGCAGAAAGATACACTTATCTTCCTCCCGGGGTGGAGACCTTGAAGTGCTTGGTGGTACGCGAAGACAAGTCCCGTCTGGCGCTCACGCCTTTCTTCACCGAATTCGAAGCCCTCGCCGAACAAATTGTCCCACGTAGGGCGGGAGGTAGTGACAAGATTACCAAAAGTGAATCCGAGAAACTTGTCGATGGATTGTAAACCAAGTTCTCGGGCCTGAGAAAGCCGGTGCCGATACCGGACTAAAAGTTCACGGCCTAGCTCCAGTTCTCTTAGGGGAAGTCAAACCACATGAGGAAAGACCTTGTCAACTAGGGGCAGGGTAGAGATGGACAAGGGATAGACATATGCGAGAGGCAAGATCTGTTATAAGCCCGATGTTTGCAAGTAGGATCAGGAACCCCCCCCCATGCTGGAGACTCATGTATAGTCCATCATAGTCGATTTATTCGCTGTCCAATGATATACTTCTTATATCTCGCTTTTTATTCCAAAGGCAAACGCGGACTACCGATAGCTAGTATAGAACTGTCCTTCTAACACCGCCCTGGAAACCATTCTACCATACTGTAAAAGAAGAAAGCAAAAATGCAACACAACACCTACCAACCCACTCATAAATTCAAACACGTAAGAAAACCAAAACATACACCCCCTGCTCCTACGCAAAAGCGCCCACCCCCGCCATCAACATAGCGCCCGCCACAACCGCAATATAAGCATGCGTACGATTCCGCCCCCTGAGCGTTCTGTAGCTCTTCTCCGTCAAGAAATCCTCGGCGAGCAACTGGACCAGCCCCGCAAACAGCAACAGGCCGCTCGAAATGGCATTCATAAAGCCGACCATCAACAGACCTGTCTGGCTCATAGGATCGTACATATTATGCACCACAAGGCCGATGGCTTGGCCCAGAGGCGTAGTGGTACCGTAGGCCAAGACCATGAACCACGGGCGCAGGGAGTGGCGCGGGAACTGGATAGCGGCGATGCGGGAGCCGAGGGCGAGGCCCTCGAAGGTCTGGTGGAAGGCGATAGCGATGAGGAAGACGACGAAGGGTGGGCCGGTGGCGACGGATACGGCCATGCCGATGAAGACGCTGTGGAAGAGGATGCCGGCTTCGAGGAGCATGCATTGGATGGTGAGCCGTTTTTGCTCCTCTGGGGTCGGGACGCTAGGCGCGGGTGGGGCGGAGGTGTTGGAGATGTGGCGGTTTGCGTTGGCGGACATGAGTTTGGGAGGCGCGTCGGGGTGGGTGAGGGGGATGGCGTCGTCGTCTTCATCTGGATGTCGCGGATCAAGCTCGTCGAGGTCGATGTCGAGGTCCATTTCATCATCGTTATCTTTATCATGGTCGTCGCGGAGGTCATTGCTTCTCCGAACCGCGAACGGCATCGCGCTAGTTGGAGAGACGGTATAAGTTGCCGTTATCGGCGCATTACCCGGGAGCGGCGAAATATCAGCCATCAGCCCTTGGCTAGCTCCCACGTCGGCCAGTGCGATGATATCTCTAGGACGATGAGTAGATATGCGCTTGAGAGCTAGACCGCGACCGCCCCCACCTCCGCCATCATTGGCCTGGATCTGCATCGATCCGGCATCTTTATCCATCCCGTTGTCGTCATCCGAGTCCCAGCCGTGTGCCTCGTGATGGCTGTGTGAATGACCCGCCCCGCGTGTAGTCAGGTACGACTCGATAGCAACAACGACCAGAGCCGAGACCATGGCGACCAGGCCGGCCATGGGCTTGTACCCCTTGCTGAAGATATGCGGAAGACATGGGTCCGTCAAAGACATGAAGGCCGTGGGGAGTAGATGCACGAAAGCCGTCGCGAGCAGGACCCCCGTGCCGAAGTGCTGTGAGAGGAATATAATGCGGTTAGACCGCCGGCCTTGCGACGCATTTCGCGAGAATAACGGGAATCCGCATGCTGTGAATTGACAGTGTCGTCAGTAATTAGAACAACCCTTCTTTCCTTCTTTGCTTCTTTCGTTTCTTCCTTCGTTCGATTCTGGAACACAGCCCCCACCCATGGATCCATACCAAGCGTGCTCAATGTCAAGATGAGCAACAGCGCAAACACATGCAATGCCGTATCGTAGTGCCCTTCCCCCTTCGACCCGCAAGCCGGCTTCGCGCCATCGTTCCCGTCGGCCTTTGCGAAAGCGGCTCCGTGTCGCTTCGTAAGTTCGGCGACTAGCACCCTCGATGGTATGTCGGACCAATCTGCTGCTGCTGCTTTTTCCAAGGAGTTAGCACCGCGCGCGCGTTGATTTTCAAAACATCGATCTGGTCGAACCTTGCATCTCTCGAAACGGAGCAAGAGGAGGAAGGATTAGAGCAATTAGAAACTAAGCCATAGACTCACCCCGTTCCCCCATTCTGGCGCGGCCTTGGGCCGTGGCCGTGGCGCTTGCGCGGAATATAGTTTTGTTACGCCTCGCTGCAAGATATCGAGACCACCACCACCATCGTGTCGATCGCTTCGTGGTCTATCTGGTTTTCGAGTCGAGAAGGTCGCTAGATCTCGAAGTTCGCAACTCGCAATCCGCGGCTCACAGTTTACAATTCGAGTTCGAGATATGACGTGTTCTTTTTCCCGCTCGCCTATACTCGTCCTTGACTGTTTGTCTCTCCCTCCTCCCTCTCGTCGCCAACACTCCCCTGGAGCTGGAAAATAGAGCTACGGTGCGGGTACCGTGCTGGGCAGGTACGTAATTACCGTGCCACATAGGATGCTGGTCATTGGCTATTGTTAGCAGCGAATTTTGATTGGATTCCCTTTTTTAATTTCGACCTTCCTTCTTTGTCGTGCTGGAGGTCCAAAGGGCCAACCAGTGATCGGGGCATTAATGCACGCCAGAATATTGCACTACTGTGGCAAGCCTGGCTGGGCTGCAATTGGGATAGGTGGCCCAGGCATCCGCATGCTGACAATGTGCTTGGGCTGTTGGCAGCTCTCGTAGGGGAAATTGCATGCTTCTGGGGCTGGCTGCACAGTGATGGTGATACTGTAAGTATAAAATAAATAATTGGCCGCCCTGCATCTGCTTTGGGTAACGAAGACACTATAAGACACTATAACTTATCTGATCGGATTTGTTAAGAGCACCAGCATCTAACATTTGATCTATCGGCAAAATAAGACGCCCCCATATGAAATACCCACCGAATGGACTGGCCTTTTAAGTCAAAATACACCTTACTACAAGATCAGCGGCAACCTCTACAAAAATAAAATTCAGATGAAGCCAAATGCAAAGTTCTAGGCCTGACTTATGACTTACCAGACCGCACAGTCTACAAATCATGTTGCAAGCTCGGTGGATTTTTTGATGTGCAGGGCGATACGAAAAGCACAATCTTCAACTACAACAAGTATTAACGCAGCAAGTCCATTTCTGATACAGCGCGCTCGCATTGGGCGAAAATTGATATACAATCGGAATCTTTTTGCAAATCTCTTCAATTTAGCTTTTTCGGGTTTCTCTAGAAATTTCTCTGAGTATTTGTGTCGTAGCAGGGACACGAGGGCATCTTAATGGAAAACTCCGGTCCATTAGGCGGTTGGTTCACAAACCGGTGCTTTGACTTACTCGAAGGCCTTCGTTTCAGATACTCCAGCTCCTCTCAATGCCACCGATGTTTCTTATTTGCAGATTCTAAGCCATATCAACCAAACATGGATTCTGCTGGAGCCTATCGGTGGGTTTGGGAAGACGTCGCCCTGAGGATGTGTCGGAAGGCTGCTTGGCGGATGCCAAGGAGGACTCAGGTGTTGGAGGATAAAAAGGGTCTTCTCCGACGTAGTTAGCTGTCTTCAGGATCATTATCTCCTTTTCGACACATTGGCATTCCGTACTCGCTGGGTCTAAAATCGACTCTCTGACCTTAACCCCCTTACGTACACGCTGCGAATCCAACAGATTCCCATTTGCTTTGTCGTGCATTTGGTTCAATGGCACATTTACTTGTCTGAACCCAATTTGAATTGTTTTATTCGATACATGACCAACACCGTGTCTTCATATTTTCAAGCTCGTATCTTTTCAGTGGTGTTTGAAAAGCGGTCGTTCTAGTTGTCGAAGTTACGATGCGAGGAAAGACAAGAAAGGTGCCCGTCCGATCTCTTCCGGCACCGAGGGCCCCCTCCACCCCTCCACAGCCACAAGGTTCGGTCCGGCGAGCAAGGATATCGTCCCACTGGAATCTTTTAACGGTAGGGTCCTATCGCAAAGGAGCATTGCCGTTCTATGTTGCGTAATGTTTTTGCGAGCCCTGAGGGTGTCCATCTTTGTTCGCCGTCAAGTTCTACCGGCTATTACCGATACCTGGTTGCCTTGGGGGGAAACCTAGAGCCTGGTAAGGCTATAAACGACATAATACGCGTGTACACCTATGGTGATGGGCTGTCCAGATTTTGAGTTTTTCCACTAGCGGCCTGCAACCTATATTTCATCTATCACTGTGGGGACACAACCCCACATAACGAGATCAAGGCTTCTCCTTACCTGTCACGATGCGCCAGCAAACCTAAATTCAATTCCGACTCAGTGCGAGGCGGCTTTGCCCCAGAAGTCTGCCTCGTCGTGGAGACAAGGCGGATTCTCAAGATACAGCCACCCAGTAGAGTAGATATCGCGCATAGTAGGTTTGGAATTGATGCAGAACACCAAGAAGTCTGCGCGTGTGGGCTGGTTGACGACTCGTGACAGCTACTGGCAAGGCAAACCGGCATGTGGATTTTTCCCGTCTCAGCCATGCTTCTCAAAGTTGTGAGCCAAGCTTTTGATGGGGCTCGGAGGCAAGAACAAGAAGGTCCCTCCGACGTCGAGAAACAAACCCAGCACATCGAAGACTTGGGTGCTTGCTTTGCAGGCAGAAAAGGCTGTAGGCAGAGGAAAGAATTAGCAGCAGTCTTGCTAAGGGGTTCAAGTTTTCTTATCCAAGAGCCCCGATATCTAAAAGACACAAGACAGGCTTGAGCTCCCTCCCAACCCCAGCCCCCCAAAGAACAGCAGGAATCGCTCTATTTAACTTTTCCGACGAAGCAGACGGGATCCCCGTTTCACTTCCCCTTCTCCCGCGCAACTGCCCCAGGGTTTGAGGTCTCGACTGCATGTTACCCTGTCCTGCTCAGCACCCGGTGCCAGCGGTTTCAGCCCATCTCTCCTGGAACCTCTTGGCATCTTGTAACGGTGGTGGTAACAACTTTTCCCCAGCCTTACCGTATTCACCTTGGCTGCTTTACTACAGTCTAGCAGTGACTTTGGAGGGTATTCAGGGTGGTGTGGTTACGTGACGAGTTGGGCGCAGATGGCGCTTTGATCAGGGGTTTGGGGGGGAGAAGGGCATGATCGTGGATGGCTGCGTTCGGATGCTATTACTCCTTGAGAATTATTGTGGAAATCATATGCCGCTACAAGATCCAGTTCTCGTAGTCTAGTACAATTGATCAGGATTCAATGCCCGTCTCTACCACCTTAGTTAAAGAATTGTTTCTTCGTTCAACCTTGATTGTACCCAGCGGCTGGTAAACAACAGAGCGGTTGTTGTCTCTAACACAATACAGTGTTAGGCCTCTGGTCCTCGAGTTTCAAACTCGGAAAACGAACATACCCACAAGCCCATAGTCAACTTTTTCATCATGGCGCAGATTCCAGATCCGACAGCCACTGGGGCTGCCTCCTCTACTACCGATCTGGCACCAGCTACGAACGGGACCAGCAACATCACAAGTGTGTCACTCGCAGCCTTAGGGGCCGCCAGAAGCGGTGGAACATCGACATCGGCTCTCCTCGAGACTCCGTTTCCATTTTTTGCCCCGTCGTTCAATCTGGCGTTTATTGGGACTCTCCTCGCACTGGTCTTGACGGTGGTCCATATACGCCTGCTTTGGAAGACGAAGGCTTGGTATTTTAATATCATGTCCCAGGCTGCTTTATGTGAGTATTGCACGTCATGAAAAGATGATTCCAGTACTGCAATGCTGAACCGGTTGTTTTGATAGTGTTGGGCATCGGGCTAGGTTTGAAGCTGGCGGTCATTTTGAACAATTCTATGTCTTCTCTGTTACAGTTATCTGCGCCTTTGTTAATGTAAGTCCACCTCTTTTCACATTTTCTCTCCTTTCTGAAAATACGCATCAAGCATTTAGAACGTCCTTCACGGACTAGCGAAGATACTGAACCTCATACTCCCCCAGAGCCCCAGGTGAGATCATCCCCATCCAACTAGTCATGACCTACACCCGTCTGATCTGGTGGGCGGTACCCATCGACCACCGCAACAAATCACACCTCTGGATACCTCCTCGCGCAACTTCCATCATCATCCTGGGTGGCCAGAACATCGGCACTCTCCTGGGGCTGCTCGGCTCCGGGAGCATTATCCGCCCGCCCCCGCCGCGGCTCGCGGCCGTCGGTGCCGATGTGGAGATGCTGGTCTGGATGTTCTTCACATTGCTAGCTGCGCGGCTCACGTATTTCATCGGGACCAGGCGGTGGGATGTGTATCCGGCGGAGAAGCGGAAGGAGGCGGTGGATCTCGGGATCGCGTTGACGGTTTCGGGGGTGCTCATCTCGGTACTTACCATGTCTTGATTTTTCCCACTCCAGCGATCGGTTATCATTTTACTGACATTGGAATACCAGATCCGCGGCGTCATGCAAGTGATGGAAAAAGATGCCATAGCAGGGCTCACCACACCGCCTTCCTCTCAATCCACGCAAGCTGCACCTCCCACCCCATCCCCCGTCATCGCCGTGGAATGGCTCAGCTACGCCTTTGACTACTTCCCCTTACTTGCCGTCCTCGTCATCATGGCCCAAGTCTACCCAGGCCACTATTTTCCCCGCAACCTCGTTGGCCTGCGGTTGAGGACCAAAGTCATCATGAAGAAGGAGCGAGTGATGGATTTCCAGGAGACGATGGCGGAGTCAAACAGGTCAGGAGCTACGAGCAGGGAGGAAGCTGGCCGAGGAGGCTGGTATGAGGGGAGGAATCCTAGGAGTGAGGAGCCGAAGGTGCAGTCGAAGGCGGGTGCTGCGGAAGTCGGCACGGCTCTGTGATGGGGAATAGTTTGGGGTGTTTTGGGTTTCATGGCTGGGGTGTATTTCTGTGCAAGCGCTGAAGCTAGTGATGTTTTGGCTTTGATGGTATGCGGTGGTTTGGTAGCCTCGATTCCCTTTTTGGATATGCTTTTTTCCAAAAGAGGAACGGGCAGCCCTACAGCTAGCGGAGTATTTGCAACATGATGGGGTGCTTAGATTACGCAAGGCAGATACATTCGTTCGAAACGAATCATCATAACTGTGTTTGCTACTTCATTCAAGGTGAATCAATGCTCCACGAGGAGAGAGCTTGTGGCCAATTTTGATGCTCAGTTCTTTTGAGAGCCTCATTCTTCTACTCACTCAGACTTGGCATAACTCAGTTTTCCGCATCTAGTCTCTGGAAATCTTGTACGAGGGACGACCCGTCCGGGGCAACACAAACTGGCAAATTAAAGCAGCTAAATTGACCCGCAACTCGAATGTGCGTCTGAACATAATCGTCATGAGCTGTCTCTCGATTCGTAGTATTGGAGACGAGCGATTGAACGATCTCTGAGCAGTTGGGCAGGATAAGCCATCCATAGCGGTTGGAAGAAAGTTCTTGGACGAACGAAAGCTAACTCAGATCGCCGTTGGTCACCT
>JAOYMO020121269.1:0-36098 GCA_025802455.2 Iodosphaeria phyllophila
TTCGAACCCGCATTTTCAGTCCATTACGTTATATGGTGTAGAAAACCACGACGCTACAGAGCCATTTGATTACTTATTTATAACTTCTTTGGCCTTTTCAACGGCCAAATCGGTCGCCTTGTCCTTCAGAACGGAAGTTTGTTCAAGCATCGCCTTTTTGATGTTGTCCTTTTCAGAATTGATATAGGTTCGAAGAAGATCAACAGCATCGGCAGAAACGCCCGTCAATTGCTTGCCGCCTTCGGTCTGAAGTGCCATTTCGCCAACTTCAGAAGCCGCGATCATTACCATATAATTACGGTCGATTGCAAACGTATTGAGAACCGCAAAGACAACCAACAAGATCACCGGCCATTTTGCAAACTTGCCCATACCGGCGCGGAAGGCTTGAAATGACACGGCATGCGCGGCCTTGTCTTTCTCGTTGTATGGCGAGTCGATTGACTGGACAAAATACGATCCAAGAAAGAGAATGATCATACCAATGATAAACATCATCGAAATGGTGATACCAGCCGCCGTGAAGAAAGAGATTTTTTCGAAAATTGCGATTGCGAAAATCAAAAATGATAGAGAATTCATGTCTTAACCTTTATAGTGCTGTTCTTGAGCTTCTTTCCATGTTTCTGGAAAGGCTGGCGGATTTAGGGCTTCATCGATACCCTTTTTGATTAGACGAATGGCAACGTTTGCTTCGACGCCACCAACACCGGTTCCCATGCCGGTAAATACGACACTTGAGCAATGATGTTTGATTGCAATATTCATGGCAGCGCGAGCCGCCAGAAATATATCGGAATTATCCAATACTCGTTTGGGAACCCGCATTGTTGGCGCGGAAATCACAAACTGGAAATTGCCTTGGAATGCCGGAATGATCAGAGCTTCGCCAACCAAAAGTTCTTGGGGAGAACGATTTTTGATTAAATTCTGAAGACTTTTTTGAACATCCCAACCGCAATGTTCCGAGATAGAATAATCGATTCCGCCGTCCATAAACCCAAAGGAATTGGCTGGCGAAACGATTGCATCCGCCTTGACTTCAAAAGGGTTGTCGGTGACTTCCCAATCGGTTAGCGCCTTGGCAAATCCGCAAAGTACCGGGTTACGGTCGGCAAAAATGATTTTCATTAACAATCACCTTCTTCCGGGTTTTCCATGCAATCGACCAGATCGTTAATGAATGGAGCAAGACCACATGCCTTGTATAGCTTCAGAACGTTGTAATGTTCTTCTGTGATTTCTTCATACGAGAAATCAGAATTCCAGACTTCGGCAACGGTATCTTCGCCATCCCAACGTTCATTGGTTCCAAAGCCCATGCGGAAAGGTAGATCGCCTTTTTCCTTTAGAATTTCGAGGAAAGCATTAAGCTTTTCTTCGGTAACCGCTTCATACGAATAGGTCGAAAATTCATCGGCCCAATCCTTGTCGCATGTCACATAAAAATATTTCATTTATTCTTCTTTTCTTTGATAAGTTGTATGAGTTCGGTCACGACCACAACATTTTCTGGATCGATGACATTTGGTCGCTCATAATCCGCCAGACCTTTTTTCGGAATGGCTGTGAGCTTGACGGTATTGATTTTTGTGACGATCAATTTGACCATCCCGGCGTAAGATTGGCCACGGCCCCAAAGGATCGTGTCACCAATCTTAATTTCTTGACCTAGACAATCCTTCATGAAACTGCATTGTCTTCGGCGCGGGAGTAGGATCGAAAGTGATCGGCAGCAAAGGACGATGCAAGCGCATTTGGCTTGACAACCGGTTCAATGCCACACTGGCCACGAATATACCCTACAGCGCCCTTTAGAGCCACGTTAGAGCCGTGTTTCTCGGAAGGATTGATATCCAGATGGATTTCGACTTCACGATCCCCTACGGCATCCGCTACCAGATTGTACATATCCGAAACGCGATAGACTTCATTCATCATTCGCTGAATCGGCTTGTCCTTCTTCTGGTCATAGTCAACAGCGGTATCGATCAAACCGAACACCGAGCAACCATGTTTGCCGTCAAGGTGGATAACCACGACAGTCGTAAATCGAGCGTACCAGACGCCCTCTTTTCTAAAACGATACGAGTCGCAACCAAAGTAAATACGGGTTTCGTTGGAAGTCCGGTTGATTGCATCCTTTACTGTATCAGCATCAAATTTTCGCATTATTTCCTTTTTCTATATGTTACATCAACTTTTTTCAAACACATTGGACAATTAATATAATGATAGGCTTCAGAGCATCCGGAAATGTCACGGGAATATGTCTTGGTCACTTCGGTTTCCCAATATTCGAGAATAGAAGCACATTCCTTACAGGTCACCTTGAAAAGATACCTATCATCGCGACCGATAAATTTAACCATTAAATATGCATTCCATTTGCAATTCCGAAACGATCCTTGACAATTTTTTGTTGACCGGTATTCGGATGATATGCAACGACCATATCCGAAATATAAAGTCCTGCGAGCGAGACGCCAAAACTTTGACCATTTGTCATAAATGGAACTTGAGAAATGAAATTAAGTCGAATTTTATTATCAGGATATTTCATTCGAATTTTGTGAATTTCATGCTGATATATGTTCACCACTTCAGAGTAAAAATACCCGTTTGTGGTGGGAATGATACCTTTTCGAAATTCTTCATGTTCGATCACAATCCAATCACCAGTCATTGTGACGCCACGAGCCAAGGAAACGTTTTTAGGAATAATCGAGGCAATGGCCGGTGTAGAAATCACTGCCGCCAAAGTCGCCAAAAACGTACGTCGCTTCAAATTAACCATTATATGCATCTTCCAAAATTTTAATTTGCTTTTTGATATATCGCATGAAAAGCATGGCCTTATCTTCGGCCAGAAATTTTGCATCGCCAATATCATAGATCGGCACCGGGAAGACAAAACCGTCTTCCGTTGTGTACCAAAGTTCGTTATTTTTAAAATATGAAAAACGAACTTTCTTTCCGTCTTTCACCATATCCTTAATATTCAAATTAATCAATCCCTAATTATCGATGAAGCGGAAAATCTGCCTTGCGGGAGACGACCAAATCGTTAATCTTCGAACCTTTATAACACATGATGAAACCGCACGTATCCAACGGGATATAGTGTGTGGTCTGGCCATCGCGGATTGGATAGGTCGAGTCATGAACGATTCCCATGACGCCGGTATCCAGCGAGGTATTGGCGACAATCGAAATCTTTAGCGCTTCTTCAACCAAATTATTGATTGCGTCCAAATCCTTGGCTTGAAGTACCAGCACGGTTCCAAAGAACTGTCCCTTGGCCAGATTTGCCCAAGCCTTGTACATTATCGGGTTTTCTTGTGCGGCCTTCCCTGCGGCGTAATTCGAGGCATGGGAACCCTGTGCAATTGCCTTGCCGGGATTCATCGACGCCAGATCGGTACGCATGATGATATACAGGAAAGGGAAACCAACCGGTTCGTCTTTCGCAGTATCAAAAATTGGTGGGAATACCGTCGATGGCGGGCTTGCAGGGTATGGATTATACGTCATTATTCTTCTTTTCATCTTTCTTCTTCCGGCGTCTTTCGCGGATTTCCTCAATTTTTTCGTAAAGCGATATTCCGCCCATGACGACAGAAATAATCGCGCCAATGGCAACGAATACGGGCATTAGAAACTTTCGTAAATTTTTAGATATTGTTCAAAAGCCTTGTCGTATTCGGCTTCAGATTGTTTGTGGACCTTGCCAGCCTTTTTCCCTAGATCGGGTGTCAGGTGATTGGCGAGATACGCCAGCCGGGCTTTATCGGCGGCATACGTGGCATTATTTATAACCATTTGAACAATCCAGTACGAAACAAAATCCGAAGTTGTCCAGATTGTTTGTGCCGCAATCGCCTTGGTTCGATATTCCACGAAAAGAAAAGACATTTTCGGATTGATGGCCTGTACGAATAGATCGGAAACCAGATACGATTGCCCGGTTTCCGCCGATTGGAAGCGCCATTTACCAGAGACGAAAATTGTCTTGAAATTATTCAAGACTTGGGATTTCAATGCTTGGTGCCTTTGTTGGCGCGTTCGGAAAGCTTGGCCAGAAAATCAACGACATCCGCCGAAACTTCCTTGACTTCATCGTCCTTCGGATAGTTGGGTTCTGTATGTTCCGCGACCGGCACAGTACCAAAAATCTGTTCGAACATGGCCTTGAGCTTGTCCTTGACCTTGGGAATCTCTTTGTCGAAATATTCCTTGGTATCTGCGATCATCGTGTCATGGTCGATATTCGCGCCCTTGCAATATGCGAGGTACATCAAGATTTCGATATCGGACGCCATCTGGATTCCGATCTTGCCTTGACCACGAATGAAAAAGGACTCGGCATCCACCTGTTGCGATACAGCCCAATTTTGAAATTCTTCGCGAGTGTTCATAATAATTCCTTCCATAAAAAAAATCTGGCGTAACTGATATTTTGAATTTATCAGAAAGACGCCAGAAGTCAAGGTATTAATTAAAAATTGATTTATTAAATCGTATCTGTGGTGTTAAATTTGATTAATCCGCCAGAGATACCGATAGGTACAGGGACGCCAGCCGGGAGATAGATTCGATTCGAGACGTTTGCCGCATTGGCTGTACCGTTGGCGACCGAGACAGCAAGCCATACAGGCCCGCCGATGGCAACAGCCGTAGCAATCGAATAGCCGAGTCCGACATTGGCCGAAGTGGCGTTACCGGTCAAGAATAGGGATTGTCCCGCCATCGCGTCAACCGCATAGCCGTTCTTGACGCGACCGAATTGGATATGTGTATTGGCCATTATTTTTCCTTTTTAAAAACTGTTTTAAGTATTTATAAGGAAAAATGGTTCAACGAAAAAAGGGCCAACAGGCCCTTTCTAATTTAGTCATACTGCCATGAAATTCCGGATTTCACCAATGACGCCCGCATTTCCAGATCGGTTTCAAGGGTGGCATACATCGAACCCGCCGCGACTACCTTGACTTCACCAAGTATCCGGCAGACCGGAACAAGGATGTTGATATCAATCCGAATATTAATCATTTTTTCCATTGTCGAGCCTTTCCGTTGTTGATGATTTGATCATACTCACAACGGAAAGGGAGTCAACAACAATTTTGAAAAAAGATCAGATTTCGGCGTTCTTCCGGACATCCAAGAAATTCTGTGTCCGAATAACCTTTCCGGTATCCCAAACCGGTTCAAGCCAATTGTGAATGCCATGACCCATGGCGATGTTGAATAGCTTGTCTTCGCGGATAGCCATCAAACCATCATTGCCCCGGCAAACCGCTTGACGACCGGCCTTGGAAGCCTTGGTCATGTCGGTTTTCGGCTTCTTCTGGACATCAACCCATGTTTCGTCTTTATTTTCGATCCATTCACCTATCGTGTCAGACGAATAGCGAACCGCATTGGTCTTCATGGCAAACGAATGATCGTCACGATTGACCTTCTGAAGCAATGAACCGCCCATACCGAAGACGACATTTTCGGCAGCAAATCCAGAAGCGGCCATGGCATCAAGAACCATGTTGATAGAGTCGTAATAGACGCCATCACCCTGAATAACCCGAACGTGAGGATCAAGAACCTTATAGCCCTTGGAATTATAGGTGCCGCCGAATTTCAGCCAAAGCATTTCGAGAACATGCGGGACGATATCCCAAGGAATGCCAGAGTCCGGACGAACCACAACCCAACCGTTACGATCCATGATCTGGTTGTAATTGTCGGTTCCGATATATTGATTGACGAATCGGTCAAGATCGTACGAGTCCGCGACGACCGAGACGATAGGGAAAACCTTATCATCAAAAGTCGAAAGAACTTTTCCGATGAAGGCGGATTCGCCAGCTTCACCATGCATTGTCGTGACCGAATGTTCGGTCGCCGGAACCGAAATCAGAACCGGGCCATCACGATCTAAATTGTGATCGTAATACATTTCAGCGCCGCCGATTGCTTCGAACGTATCAGAGCCAATGAAGTTGACCAAATGCGCCAACCCGCCGATGATGGCAGATTCGCCAGACGACACGCCGCGAGCGCCAAAATCATTGAGCATGGTCGGAAGAACTGGCATCGAATTGGAAGTCTTTTCCAGCCAATATTTCAGAAGCTTTTTGATCTGGCGGGATTGAGTGGCGACCGTGACCGGATACCAGATCGCGCGAAGAAGCGATGTTTCGATCACCGAGATAATGCCGGGATATTTCGAATCTTTCGAGGTGATTTGCACCATCGGGACGCCCGGCTTGACGACCGTTCCTTCAGGCAGCGCCGCAATTTCGATAGGCAGAAAGCCGCCGTGGTGTTCCACGACATGAGTCCACATATCGCGATGAAACGGAATGCCAGCCGATTTCGCCCAACGTTCATTCATCGAAATATCTTCCATCGTGATCGGCTTGGAAAGATATTCGCGAATGTAAATCTGAAGACCGAAAAAAACGATTTCGCTTTCTTCAGAATGGCGGGCTTCGATGTAGGATGTCAGGCCGGTGACATCGCGCGTGATCATGAAAGGATGACTAAACTTGTAGCAATCCTGTGTCGAAATGATCGAGCGATTAGAGAGAATGTTAGACATGAGCAAAACTCCTTTGCTTTCGAGATTATTTGTTTGGTTTGTTTATTGTGTACCAGAGTTCGAAATCGCTTCCTTCCGGTTCGGTAATCGGGTCGGTCGAAAAGGGAACCTTGACGGTATTTCCTACGCTGCGATACGACATCGATAAGGATTCGGAAGTCACCGTAAATCGTCCTTCACCATTACAGGAAGCACATTTGCGATGATAGGTATTATATTCGCGGCGATGATAATCTGACAATTCTTCTTTCGAGGTGAAACCCTTGCCAGCACAAACGCCACAAATTTCAACATCCTTTGTACGAGAAATCGTAAAGTGTTGCCCGTTGTAGATCAATTTTTGAAAAATGGCAAGCGCATTTTCATATTCAATCTTTGCCATCTTCTTTTTCCAATTCTTCTAGGCGCTTTCGAGTGGCCCAATTCATTAACACGACCGCGCCCAAGAGCATAAAAGGCGCGGCAATCCAGACAGCGGTTTCCAGCATCACAGACCGAGAATATCAGTGATGATGTGCCAATGGTCTTCGAAGAACATGTCTTTTTGTGACATGATATCCCCGATGTGATACCAATCGGCATGCATGGCATCGTCGGCACCCTTGACCTTCGGAAGACCATTGCCAACCGCCGCAAGATCGATCCTAAAGCATGTCGTGACCAGCGATGCACGATTTGACCGGTAAGGATCGTCATAGGTCTTGACGGTCTTGATAGAGCCACGCAAGACCGGTTCCGGAACCTTGATCATGGTTTCTTCGGTGATTTCGCGGATCATGCCATCGACCAGCTTTTCGCGCGGATTGAGGAAGCCGCCCGGCATGGCATACAGGCCCTTGCCGTACTCGCGACCGCGATTGATCAGAAGGATGTGACCGGCTTGTGTGACACATGCATCCGTCGTCATGAACGGGCCATGACCGTAAAGGGAAGGATATTTCGTTTCATGAGCGAAATCGGAATTCATCCGTTTCCAGTCATCCGACAGGTTCGGGCCGATTGCCCGTTTATCGATAAATTCGACAACCTTTTCATCCATGTACGGGCGAAGATATCCAATTTCGCCTTCGAAAATCTTGCGGCGAATCATGGTCGATGAAAGAACTTCTTCATGATCCTTGTACGTCGCGTAATAGGCATCACACTTGATATCATAACGCCATTGCGGAAAGATATTCAGGTAATAGGAAGTCGAATCCTTGGCCAGACCAGCCAAGGCAATCTTGACATCCGGATTATCGCCGCCATCGTCTTCGATGGTATCATAAACCGCATCATGGACAGACGACAGCCACCGAGCATCGTTGTAAAGAAAATTTTCGGATTTTGCGATCAAGACTCGCGGGTCGAAATTGGTGGCCATATGGATCATTGCCGCCCGTTCGTCATCGGAAAACGGCATGCGGGTATTGCGGGCTTCAAAGCATCCGCCCATTACCACGATGATTTTGTCGGCCTTCTGAAGTGCCTGATTAATGACCGCAACATGGCCATCATGGATAGGTGCGAATTTGCCGATGAATACGGCATAGTCGAAAGTTGTTTTTGGCATTTTGAATACTCCATTCAATTCTTGCGGTTGATCGGTTATTTATACCGATTTTAGTATTTGATTTCCCGGCAGACGGAATTTTCTGGCTTGATTTTTTGATCTTGCCATAAACCACCGCCCAATAAAGCCGGATCGTTCCAGAGTTCGCGCCGAACCGCTTCACATTTCGCCATCGAATCGAATTCATTAATCGATAATGGCATAGAATGGCCAGCGGTAAAGAAGACGATCATAATAAATGTCGTCATAGGCCCATGTCCGCCAACTTTTTGGCGAGCGCCTTCATTTCGGACTTGAATGTAGCCGGATTGATCGAATATGCCGTGACGGAAATATCCTCAAGGTTTTCTGGCACATCTTCCAATGGATACATCACTTCGAATGCATCCCGAACATCACCTTGACGAATATCATCAAGAGCCTGAAGACGTGATGCATTCCACTTGCTGAATTCGGACGGAACATAATACGTTTCATCGTCAACACCAAGCGTATTCATCATGACCGAGCCGCCGAAACATACGCTGCAATATTCAAGTTTCGGTTCGTCCAACAAAACATCACCATTCCATGATGTCATCATTGGTTGGTGCCATGTGTTCATATCAATGCGGACATGCGGAAGTTTTTCCACCGCTTCGATATCACCAACAGCGATTTCGATTAGAGTGGACATTTTTTCGGGAAGGCGGACATTATTTTTCATGGTGATTTTTAATCTTCCAATTGTATTGCTCGTTGATGGCTTCGGCTTCCGCCGTCGCCGTTTCGACGGTCATCACGAAATCTTCACCGATGGCAACCCACTTGTCTTGTTCCATCTGGTTAAGATACATGCAATAGACCGAACAGGTTTCGTAAACCTTACGCTTCACATCATCATAGATGAAATACCAGTATCCGTCGCCGCGCTGCATTTCGAGAAACTTGCAGTCGATTTCCTTGAGGATTTTGGCAGATGATATTACTGTTTTCTTAGGCATTACAAAGACTCCCTTTGTTTCTATGGCCATATAACCATTTAAATCAAAGATTGTCAAACGAAAATGCCAACAATTTCGAAAAAAGTTGCTGGCATTTTTATCGTACCATCGAAAGGGTCCATAACAACGCAATACCTGTGTTATGGACCCTTATAGTGGGTCGATTAGTCCAGAGACAGGCCCTTGTCGGCCTTCAGGTTCTTCTTGACATCGGGGAGCGTCAAGACAACCTTGCCGAACGCATCGTCATTGGCGGTTTCGAACGCATCCGAAATGTAGAACATCGCAGTGACGCCAACGGTATCCAGCGACTTGTTGCCGAACATACCAGATGGCATGATCTTGTCATAGGCATTGGACGGCAAAACAGCCGGTGTCCAGATCGAAACGTCACCGTCTTCATCCTTGATCGTCGGATCATCGAAATCCTTGTCCTTGATCGTGACCAGCGACAAATCATCACCGAGCTTGTTGGCATCACGCGCCATCAACTGGTTGCCGGGAGTTCCGACGTAAAACATGCATGTCGCTTTCTTGGCGATGACCTGTGCCAGATCGCCAGCCTTGCCCTTGCCGTTGATTGTGGGAATCTTCGAATAAAGATCGCCGCCGAATTCCTTGTCCGCCAGAACCATACCACGCCATGTGACCTGAGAACCGGAACCATTCGGGCCGAGCAAGACCTTTGTCTTGTCGGTAAGATAGTCGATGGCCGAAATATCAGCATCGCGGCGGCACAGAAGGTGCGCGTATTCACGATACATGTCCGCCGCCTTGGTCGCTTCGATTGCGCCGACATCTTTGTTATAGACGTACACGGCGTCCGACTGGACCATGCCAGCATCGCATTCGCCGGAATTCATCTTCTTCAGATTGTCCATCGAACCCGTCGTGTTGACGATTTCGATATTGACTTCGCCGGTCAATTGCGCCTTCAGCGCCTTGGCAGTATATTCATAGTTGCCGCCAACGAGTCCCGTGCAAACGCGCATCGTTGCGGGTTCCTGTGCAAAAGCGGTCGAGGCGAAAAGGCTGGCGGAAACTGCGGCGAGCGCGAAAATAATATTCTTCATCCTAAAGACTCCCTTTGTGGATGATTGAGTTTGTCTAAAACCGCCAATGCGGGAAAACTGCAAACCCATAGTTTTCTAATTCAACTTTTACTTTAAAAAATGTTTGCCCAAAGAAGGGGCTTTACGGGCCGTCGCGAATGTTGATGTAGAACATCTGTTTTTTCACCTTGTTTGCAGGATTAGGTTTAATTCGAATCATCCGGAATGTCAAACGAATAATTAAACATTCCGGAAAATTTTATCCGCCGTGATTTGTATCGAAAGACCAGCGAATTTTGTTGTACAGGCCGGAAGCCATCCGCTTGTGGCCATTGCGGCACTCGGATGTAAACATATCGCAAAGCTGTTCGCCGGTCCTGCGAATTTCCGGATAGCACTTGGCATCGGTAATTGCCAAATCGATAATACCGTTCAAGAAAAACCGCAAATCAAATTCATTGAGCGGGGTTTTCATGAGGTTGGCTTTTCTCTCTGTCATGCGGCAATCCTTTCGTTGGCAATGCGGGCAAGCTGGCCAGCATATTTCATGATCTTGCGGCGGGCAATGGCCATCTGTTTTTCGGTCAAAGAACCATACTTCGAAATACCGACTGCGAAAGAAGAAAGGATACCGGCATCGGTACCATTGAAACCAACACCGTTTTCCTTGTTGGTTGTCATCGAAGATTGTTCGTCGGCAGTCTGTTTCGCATAGATCGCGAGGATACCGCGAACGATTGCCGTGTCATTGGTTTCGAGCATTTCGCGAATGGTTTCTTTGGTGAACATAACAAAAATCCTTCCCGTGTGTTGATAACCAGAGATTACCAGACGGGAAGGATATGTCAACAACAATTTTGAAAAAAGTTATATCGCATAGAGCAATAAAAGCATGGCGGCATTGGCCGGAACGTTATCGGCATTCGCCTTGCATTGCTCAATATTGGTCTGGCATTCTTCGCGAGAATTTTGATCCATTTCACGAAACATTACAAAAAGGGAAACGATAATCGCAACAAGCCAAAACAACTGCATTATCGTTTGCCAATCAAATTTCATTACCAGATTCCCTTAAAACATTCGTTATTCAGAAGCTTGCGATACTGGATAAAGCCGGGACCGAGATTACCGCCCTTGTCCGCAAAAATTGTATCGATTTTCGCTTGGTGTTCGCAAGGTGACGCATGGAGTGGTTCCGAACCAACCAACAAATCATATCGTTCAAGCTCGCGTTCCAGTGACGGATTACCATCAAATGGAGTGTACGAAATTCGAGCGCAACGCGCCACCGAAATCTTGAGCAAATTATGACGTTCCAAAATTTCCTTTTCTTCATCGGTAACGTACGGCATATGCCATTCGCCTTCATTCAAAAGCTTGGGTGTCGAGGCGTCAACAGCTTCCTTTACCAGAATGGCCAGATCATGGAAATGCGGTTCGGCATCATCGTGATTTCGAAGATGATAAAAATTCGAAAGATCGGTTGTGGTGATTAGCGTATCGATCCACGCAAACGGTTCAATCAGGCGGTTGGCGATTTGCTTATGATATTCGGCATTCGAGAAAGCCTGTGCGGCAATAACCGCCTGATCACGCGCCCATAGCCAAGCCGTTTCGCGAGTCATTTTGGTGTCTTCCATTTCGATTTTTGAATAATCGTATCCTTCATAAAGATATGGAAGCGGAATTTCGACAAAAGAATTATTTTCTTCCGTCGCTTGCATTCCACGCATATTCTTGCCCCAATGCCAAGGAATGAACGGCTTATCCATGATTTCCTGAAGCATGGTCTTGACTGGCACCGCGCGGGATGACCGAGCATTACGAGAGAACATGCGATGTGTCATAATTTCCCCGTGGATAATTCGAGGATAATGCGCGTGAAAGGTTACAATTCGTTGGCCGTTCGGCGTGATCGAATCACAAACAACTTTCACGTACATTTCATTTTTTGGGTTATACATTATAGTCCTTGTAAATAGTAAATCCTCTTTTTTCGAGGTACTTCACCGTGTCAATTATAGCTTGTCGGTCGGACTTGATGTCCAGTTCATATTTTAGAATGTCAACAAATTCATATAGATCAATATTATGCTTGGTTTCGATGATAGTAGAATTTTCTTGCATTGATTATACTCCATATTTGTTTTTGAACTTCTGGCGGGTAGCGACAAACATATGAAAATAGTCTTTTGGATGCTTCACGAAAACCTGTGGCGCATCTTCTTCAACCGTCATGATCGTTACAATCTGGTTTATTCGGATACCCTTCAATTCATAGAACATGAGCGCATATGCGGTTTCCTGCATAAAATACGTTTCGATCCACGAATCTTGTTTTTGCTTGGAAGATGTCTTGAAATCGATAATCGATAAAATTCCATCGAATTCGGCAATAAGGTCGACTCTTCCGGCAACTCTGTATTTAGTCGAGTAAAGCGGTACTTCCTGTGCCAAAATATTATCAATTCTTTGGTCTAGGATGTCTTTTATCGGAATAAATGCGGACTTGGCTTCTGGCGAATAGGTCTGGAATATTTCATCATTCAATTCATTGTTGATGTAACGTTCGCAGATTTCATGAAGGGCATTGCCTTTCGTGGTTGCCTTTTCGCCAATGCGCCGGGCTTCATCTTCTCCAACACGCTCTTTCCATTTTTGAATAAATTCTTCGGAATGGATGGAAACGACTGTGGTAATGGACGGGAAAATTTCGTCACCAACGATATATCCCCGGCCATATGATTGTTCTTCGGTCGAAAGATCAGGTAGCTTTACCGTTCGGGCGGTAAACGTCTTTAGCCGGGAAAGCGGCACTTGTGATAAAGGATGGAAGTTCTGGATTAGAGATTGCTTCATCCGGCTTTGTGACCGTTCTTTGAGCGCGTTCAAGTCTATCGCGGGCAATGATATATTCCTTCATAAATGAGCCGCGAACGATGTCTTCTTCGCCAAATTCGACAGCAGAAATCGCATTCATCGATTTCAAAATTTTCATAATTTTTGAAAGGCCAGAGAATTCCTTATAGCGTTCGGAAGACAAGTCATCCTGTCTAACGTCGCCGCAAATAATCATCTTGGAATTTTCACCCATGCGGGTAATGACCGAGTGCAATTCATGATCGGACATATTCTGCGCTTCATCGACAACCACGATGGCGTCATCAAATTCAACACCACGAATGAACGTCGTCGGCATGAAAATGATTTGTTTCTTTTGCTTCAGAATGTCATAGGCATCCCCGCGACCGAACAGCTTATTGACCAGAGAATAATAGGGAGTTTCGAAATTCTTCATTTTTTCTGTGGCATTGCCGGGCATGAAACCCATGTCGCGAGTAGAAACGGAAGATCGAACAATAATGACCTGTTTGATTTCCTTGGCCATAAGCGCCTTGATGGCGAGGTATAGGGCAATGAAAGTTTTTCCGGTTCCCGGCAGACCATGCATAAGCAAGTTCTTGTTTCGGAAACCGGCGAAAGCCTTGGCTTGGTTGTCTGTCATCGGCTTGATTGCCTTCAGATTTAAACCAATCTTCTGTTCTGTGCTTTCGTTTCCGTTGGAAGTACGCTCTTTACGCGCTCTTTTCATTTATAGTCCTTTATGAGTTGACCATAATAAAATCGAAAATATCAAAAAGTGTTGATGTTGTTGTGGGGTACTTTTCTTTTTATTTCACGCAACACGTCGCGAAAGCCGTCATTTGGCTTCGCTCCAATCCCGACTCGGAGCGGGTCCGCCAGCGACAGTGCCGTTAGCATTTGCTCCAAATCCGGGTTCGCCTCTTTAAAGGCATCCAATTCACTAATTTTCATGGTCATATTAATTTCTTCGGAAGTTTCTTTGTTCCGGAAGCTGTAATTAGGCAATATTAATCATCCCGTTCGTTTTGATCGTCGCGTTCCTTGCGCTTCTTTCGGGCTTCATCTTTCCATGAATGTTTCTTATCTCGCTTGCCGTCATGCTTGCGATAATCTTCTTCTTCATCAAGGTTGATGAATTCCTTAAAACGGCCCATTAAAATAATTCCGGAATTGCTTCTTTGACGAATTTGTCAGATAAATTTTTGAAAAGTTTTGGCAGCTTCTTATCCTTGACGGCGATCAAAAGAACCGCATCGTCTTTATCCAGATATTCGAGCAACCCAATGAAAAGACCTTCGCGCTGGCGATCTTTCATTTCCGGAAGGGTTCCGGTCAAGAAAACACGTTCGATACGTTTGATTTCGTGATAAATGTTACCGTGTGCATCGTGTTCCGATACTGCATAAGGCGGGTCGCCTTCCGGAAGTGCAAAGGTAATCTTGGGATCATATGCCCATTTTAGAAAAAAGTCAACCACAATATTGCGGTTCATGCGAAGATATTCAATTCGAGCGGCCTTGTCATCGATCTGGTTGGCCGTGTCGAAAATGTTATATACGTGTGGCGTCATTAAGTTTCATCGCCCATTTTTAAAAGTCTCCAATTAAGTCTAGTAGTGCTGACAAACGATATTTAGCAAAATAAGATAGTAAAGATTTCTTTGGTTTGGATTTTTCTTCATCATATTTCGCCTGAATAGCGTCTTTGATGGATTGCGGCGTGTTGACCAGATCGATCAACATCTTGTTGCGATACCAACCGGCGTCTTCGATTTTACCGGCCCTAGCAGCCTCAAAGAGCGCATCGAAGCGTTTCTTGGTCAAGGTGACTTGGCGCTTGCCAATAACGAACGTATCGTCTTGTGACAGGCAATTTGGAATGCCGTCGCCCTTGTCGCCGCGTACAATGTGTTCGATCAAATACAGGTCGGGATTGTCGCGGGAAATTCGCTTCTTCTGTACAGGATCGTACTGGACAACATTGGAATATGTCTGAAGCTGGATAAAATCCTTGTCGCCCGAAATGATGACGATTGGATTTTGGTTGCCAAGGAATTCGCCGTGCTTGTGGGCAAAATATCCGATAATGTCATCGGCTTCGGCATGAGGAACTTCGATCACCCGGTAATTGGTGTTTTCCTGAAGTTCGGCCTTGAGTTTCGCAAAATACGTGAAAACTTCTTCCCAATCAATCGGAAGGTCTTCACGCATTTTCTTGCGATTGGCCTTGTAGTGAGGAAACCAGTCACGACGCCATGAAGTGCCGGTGTCGCATGCGATAATCACGTCCCGCCCGAATTCGCCTTTAAATTCCGATACGTTTTTTCGTATCGCATTTAGAACCATGATCCGGAATTCTTGTTCGTCAAGATTTTCGTTATTGTTGATATGCACCATCATGTTTGAAAAACATAATTGGGAAAAGTCGATTATTATCAATCTGTGCCTTCTTCGGTCCCTTCTTCGGTTACATCTTCTTCAGAACGAATGGTCAACTGAATAGCTTCATCGAAAACGCCCTGAAGTGGGTGATGAAGATTATAGTAACGGAAAAGGATTGCTTTCATTGTTTCATTGAGCGCGACGATATCTTTGGTCGGCATCGAGTCATGGCGGGCAAAGCAGCCATAATTTTTAAAAATTTGTATTGCCGCTTCGGTGGCTTCGTCCGCGACTTCTTCCGCCATGTACTGGCGAGTTTCATCAAGAATAGCCTGTGCTTCCAACATCGTGTTGGGGAATTCGATCATTTCCGCCGAACGCGGGAACATGATCACGTTATTTGCAACAGTCGCGGGTTCGTCATCAATCATGATTGCGGCTGTATTTGCATGCTGTTCCATCTCTATTCATTCCCTTTTTTAGTTGGTTCTAAGGATTAGAACATCTTTATTTATACGCCCGGTGGGTTCCGAGACAACTCCCTTTATTTCATCCATGACTTTCCGTAATTGGACCTTGCCAGCCTTTAAGATGGTGTCCACAACGGTTTTTGACAAACGTCCGGATGTCTTTTTAGAAGAATTCTCCATATCGATGTTGATGATAGTGGTTCCCTTGATTTCAAATCCATCCTTGGAAACCAGTTTGGTAACAGTCTTGTATTTGGCATTAAACAGCCAAACCTCTTTAGCGCCGATGATGGCAGAAGGTTGTTTCGAGACGATCTGAAGTGGATCAAATCTATCTAAAAATTGAACCTTTGCGACCTTCTTTTCGAGGGAAACCACCTTTTTAGCACGGGGTTTCCGAACGATCTGTTTATTTGTGATGAAGCGGTTACAATCATCCAAGATCGCCTGATAAGTCGAAATTAGGGCCTTCAGAGCCTTGGCGTTTAAATGCCGATAGCCTTCCTTCAGGTCTTTGTCTTTCGTCGTGACGACCGATTCCATTTCGTCCAGCATAGGACTATAAAAATCGATTATCGCCAATACCAAGTTCTTGGGTGTTGCGTTTGTGGTCAAATAATCATAGACGGAAAAGGTTTCTCCTGAGTCGAGGAACGACTCAATATCCGCTATAGAATTATCTGATTTTTCCCGGCCCCGTCCTGTGTCCGCAACCTTTTCGCGTTTTGTACTATACCGCCCGATAACGTACAAAACATGGTCGCGAATCTTGGCTTCCGTTCCGTCCGGAAACAGATAGCCATTATCGATCATCCTACAGGTCCAACCGTGCGAAGTCAATAGATGTTGGCAGTCTGTTCTCTCAAGATCGGCAAATATTTTTGGGTCACGCTTGCGAAAATAATTTTTGACAAAAAGCGTGACTTCGGCACGGGTCAACATATAGTTGTACCAATTACATGCGTGTATAATTTCCATCTTGGTCAACGAGTGACCAGACGGAAAAACCGGTTCCTTGCCAAAAGTGTTGTTTTCTAACACCTTGCGGGAACCGGCTGACATGGCAACCTTACGAGTCTTTTTGGTTGCGACTTTCTTCATTCAATCAAATCTTTCAATAATTTTTCCCAAACGAGCGCGATATGGTTCCAGTTGTAGAACATGTCCGCGTACCCCTTTTGAGCGTTAATATACTGTTCGTATGAGTCCTTATCATTTCGAATATTGGAGATTGCAGCCGATAGGGTTTGGAAGAAACGCCCGGCGTGTTCCTGTGGGTTTTCAGACCACTGATAGGAAGTTGACCAGCGATTGCATGTATCGGCCAGAGCGGCGAAATTTGGCGCTACAATGACGTTTGCAGCGGACATCGCTTCGATGGCGGCAATGCAAGAGGTTTCAGGCCAGATCGACGGATATGCAAAAATGTGCGAGTTCTGAAGCGCTTCGCGAATCACTTCGTTAGGCTGGAACCCATGATAGGTAATATTCGGATGATTTTTGCAAGTGTGAAACAGTTCTTCGAATGGCTTGTCACGTTCTGGCCAGCCATAGGCATTGAACGAGGAATAAACATGAAGATGGATATTATCATGGAATTCCAGAAGACGTTCAAACACCGGGATAAGGATTGCTAGGCCACGGTGAGGCGTCGTGTGATAGATGATGTTAATCTGTTCGGAAAGATCGGGCTTGGAATGAACCGGGATAGGTTCGATACCATTGGTGATCACCTGACATTCGGAATACGGAACGCCATGAATCAGATTATACATCTGCATTTGCCAATCCGAAACCATCACGATTTTGGAAAACTGTTTTCTAAATGCAGGATCACCCAACCTAGCACTTTCCGGATCGTTTGGCAAGTCATGAAGCCATAAAATTGATTTTTTATTTTGATCAATCTCGCGGACACGGGAAGGGATAATCTGAAATTTCTTCAAAAGGTCTTTGTCGAGGGAATTATGAAGGCGGCGCAACATGAGTTCGGTTCCGCCGTTCGCATTGCGCGAAAGTTCGTTCATTTCCATATTAATTTTTCCAGTTCTGGCAATGTGATCGGCTTGCCATCATCCAAAATATATGGAACCGATTCAAGAGCCGGGTGTAATTCCTCTAGCTCTTGAACCGAAATGTCTTCACCGATATGGTAATATCTATAATTGATTTTTGAATCCTGCAATGCCACCTTCAGAATAAGACAGGTTAGGCATTGCCGGTTTCCATAGACTATGATCAAGGACGAACAGGCCCAACCCAATAGTCAATCACGTTTTCCTTATAGAAGGTGCGCCAACCCTTTTCTTCAACATTGTAAAATCGAATATATTTGTCGTCGGCATCCGTATAAGTCTTGGGAACCGCCGCTTCATCGTAATCACCGATGATCGCCTTGCATGTCGTACCCTTGATTTCGCGAACCGTGTTGTCCAGCTTGCGAAACAGAACGTGTACGACGCCTTCAGAGAGAATATCCTGAAGGCATTCGATTTCCGCGTCAAATGCTTCCTTGAAAGTCATTTGCCCCTTTTCGCGCGTATTAAAATATACAGTCATTTATGCTTCAAATCTGGCCTTCGCCAAATCCGCCTTTCGTTTCTTCAATAATTTGGTTGATTTCTTTTTTGAGGGACGTATAGCCGTCCGCGAGTACGCGACCATCCACAACGATAATCGGTACTTGGGTTTTACCGGGAAAACGTGTAATCACGTCTTCCCGCGCGATCTGTGCGCCCTTGTCGGGGTCACCAATCAGGTAAAACTTATAATGAACGCCCTTGGATTCCAAGAGGTTCTTTGCCGCATTGCAATAGCTGCAAATTTCGGTTCCGTAAACTTCGATCATTTAGCCTTCTTTTTGGTTTTGGCTTCACCGGTACCCGGCATGATGTAGTTACGAGTCTTGGGATCGCCCCAAAGCGTAGCAGCAGGAACGCGGATAAAGCGCTTGTTGGTCTGTGTCGGGTCGGGGTTGGCGATGGTAACCATGACCTTCTTTCCCTTGTTGAATGCATCAAGCTTATTGAGCATCTTATCAACAACCGGGACGGTCGCGGCAACTGCATTCGAGATATTCGAATTCATCGACTTCATCGAACCCTTGGATGTGTATTTAGTGCGAAGCTTCTTCTTACCCATGATAAATCATTCCTTATTTTCAATATTGTGTAGCAAATCTGTTGTCGCAATCGTTGCGGCAAATCGAGCGACGGCATTTCGCACGTCTTCGGTTTCGGATAAAAGATCGTTCAAATTGTGCGACGGGTTATCGACTGGCCATCTTGAGTACGGGCCGAATCTTTTGATTTTAATAACCGCCTTGATCACTTCCGAGCATTCTTCTATTATATGATCGGCCATCCCGTCAAGGTCCGATGGCAAAAATTCATGATGCATTAATTAAATATCCGTGAATTCGATATTTGTCTTGACAACCTGTGCGCGGAATGGCTTTGCGGGCATTTTTGGAATAAAATCCACAACCAAAGAATTTTGGTTTTCAGCTTCCGCATTGTTGTCGGCATCACAGATGACGGTATAAACAATCGGCAATTCTAAAATTTCACCACATAGTTTTTCAACGACGGCAGCGCGAGTTTCTGTATTGTTTTCCTCAAATAGAAAATTCAGCAAAACATTTTCAATTGCTTCGTTAAAATCAATTGTCATCAATTATCTTCCTTATTTTGAATTAATGTGTATAGATCGGTTCGGTAATTTGTGTTGCAGCAAAAACAGCGTATGATAAATTTATCATTATTTCGCTCGCGATGATTGACCGAGCGTTCGCGTTTGGTGACGACCAGCGTGTTTTCGCCACGGTCGCATTTCTTACAGGTGCCGATAATGACCGGCAAATTTTCCGGCTTCTTTATGCCGGGATCATTCCAAAATTCTATGATTGGTTTTAGTGCCATAATTGTTTAATGTGCGCCTTTCTGATACGAACAGAAATCCAAGAGTTATAATAATCTTGGGATAGCAGCACATCACGCGAGAACTGTTCTTTGGCTTCTAGATATGAGCATTCACCTTTAGTGGTGCAAAGATACAGGATTTCTCTTTTGAAATTTTCTGTGCCATTCGCGGCAACATCATTTTTCAATTCTTCATTCGAGCCATAATATTCAAGCCAATCCGATTGAACGAGGATTCGCTTTTTTTTCAATTTAACTTGCTTGGTTTTCTTGAACTGGAATAGTTTCTTACCGACATATTTCTTGCCGGTAAGAGTGTTTGTAATAAGGTAAACCATACCTATGTTTTTGTCAACCATTTCTGGCGAGAATTCTTCATTTTTGTAATACCACATAAATCGTATTTATGCGGATTAGATCGGGAATTAGCGTCCGCTTTCCTTCTTTTTGAAATAATCCAGAAGGGTTCGCTTTTTGGTCTTAACCTTTTTCGTCGCATTTCCGCCCTTTCCGAAGCAAACCTTGGCATGACCAGAATGGACCATGCCGATTTGATGTGCCGCCGCTTTTGACAGGTCAATGATACGACCGCGAATGAATGGACCGCGATCATTGATCCGGACAACGACAGACTTGCCGTTCTTCATGTTGGTAACCCGAATTCGAGTGCCAAACTTAAGCGTTTTGTGAGCCGCCGTCAAGGCGTTGGGGTTCATACGTTCCCCGTTGGCGGTTCGGTTATGAGGTAGCGAATACCATGATGCACCACCACAATTAGCAAATGCCGAGGAAGCCGAGAGCGCAACAGCGACACTTGCAATTATGATAAATTTCATTTTTTCTTCTTTTTCCGTTTCGGCCCAAGAATGTTGGCCGGTTTCGTTTCCGCCGATTTCCAAAACTCGGAATTGGCTGCGCGGAAACTATCCGTCACATCATCGATGGTCAACCCGCAAAATACAGCCTTAAATGGTTGTTTTATTTCGAGGATGTAATTACCGTAACCCCATGATTTCTTTGCGCGAATTAGACGCTGATCATGGTTTTCCCAAATTACGAACTTCTTTTTAAATTTAAATTCATTCATATTTTGGTCACAATGCGCAAGATTGGCAAGACAAAAGATCGCGGGCAAATTCTTGCGCCGGATTAGTCGAACGTTGATAATAAAGTGTCTTAACGCCAAGCTTCCATGCTTCGATCATAAGCGCATTGATGTCCTTCACAGACGCGGAAGGATGCACCATTAGATTCAAGGATTGGCTTTGATCGATATATTGCTGGCGATCTGCGGCTTGCATAATCACTTCGATCTGTGGGATTTCCCCAAAGGTCGCAAACACCTTCTTTTCATGGTCGGAAAGGAAATCCAGATGTTGGACCGAGCCGCCATTGATCAGGATCGAATTCCATGTTTCCTTGTTGTCATGACCAAGCTTCTTCAACAGAGCCTTCAGATATGGATTTTTATATCCAAATTTTCCCTTTGCCAAATCCTTGGTATAGAAGTTCGAATTTTCCGGCTCAATAGAAGGCGAGACTTGGCCTAGAATGAACGATGACGATGTGGTTGGAGCAATCGCCAGTCGGGTGCCGTTTCGAACGCCATAGCCCTTTAGATATTCGGGTTCGCCATAGATGACGGCCATTTCCTTGGAAGCGGCCAAAGAGCGTTCGTCAATCGTACGATGGATTTCGATATTGCGCTTGCGGGCTTCATAGCTTTCAAAAGCAATATCGTTCTTCTGAAGATAGGAGTGCCAACCGAGAGTGCCGATACCGATTGCACGATGTTTCATTGCAAAATTGCGGGCATGCGACAGGAAGAAATTTCCTTCGGTTTTTCGAATATATTCTTCCATCACGGCATCAAGAAAGAACGTGACGATTTCAACCAAATCGGTGTCCTTCCAATCGTCATAATGTAGGACATTGAGCGAAAGCAAGCAACAGACAAATGATTCATCCAATGTCGATGGCAGCGCGATTTCAACGCACATATTCGACGCATGGATTTTCATATTCTGGTCTTTGTACCACTTCGGCTTGTTGTTATTCACCGTGTCGGTAAAGAAGATATAGGGGAAACCAGTTTCGCCACGCTTCTGGATTACACGCGCCCAAAGCTTGCGCTTGTCCTTGTCGCCATCGATCATCGATTCCATCCATTCATCCGAGACGCAAACGCCAAGGGAAAGGTTCTGAATCGGGTGTCCTTCGTCGCGAATATTCAAAAATTCTTTTGCGTCCGGATGTTCAATCGGGAGATAGACCGCACAATGGCCACGGCGGACCTGAGATTGCGAAACCAGATTGGTTGTCGAATTCAGGCTTTCCATATAATGGACTGGACCGTCCGCATGGCCACCGGATGAAATTGGACCGCCACGCTCGCGAACGTCTCCCCAAAATGCCGAGGTTCCGGCACCCTGTTTAGTCATGATCGCGATTTCGGCATTCTTCCACCACATATGTTCAATGGAATCGCCAATATACGAGCCATTGCAGGAAATCGGCAGAACGTCGCCTTCCACGCCAAAATTAGACCAGACCGGCGACGACAGGGAAATCCAGCCCTTATGCATATAGCTTTCGAATTTGTCGGCAAAGCCAACACGTTTCAAAATTGTTTGTGCGGCTTCGGCAATAACCCGGATTCGTTCTTCCGGCGTCTGTCCTTCTTTGAGGTACCCGCGAGACAAAAACGTTCGCGAGTCCTTATTCAACCAATAAATTTCTTCGTTCAAAATAGTTCTTCTTCCGTAATTTTCTTGTTTTTCTTTGCGTAATCAACCGGCTTCTTATGAAAGAAATCGGTCATGTTATTCCCTAGAAGTTCTTCGTTAAACCATTCTGTATTTTCGATGATTTCTTCATTGATTTCAAAGGCGGGTGCCATGTTGATACCAGTGAGGGAATCATTAATTCGCTTTTTGATGAATTCTTTTAGGATTTCGGAGTTTAGACGATTGCCATCCATGCTTTCGATGTCGATATCTTCCATAATCCAATCAATCATCGCGGCTTCCGCTTCGTATGCGGAAATCGTTTCTTCGCGAATGCGGTTCTCTAGTTCTTCATCGAACAGTTCCGGATATTCTTCGCGAAGTGTATTGACAATCTTCATTCCAACCAGAGCATGAATCATTTCTTCATTGCGCGTGTATTGGATTTGTTGGCTTGTGTCCTTCAGGATGTTCTTGAAACGGTTCATCCAAAGCACGATGTAAAATTGTGAAAAAAGCGAAACGTTTTCGACAAAGAGAGTGAAAAGAATAATTGAATAAATGTATTGCTTTCGCTGATCTTCATAGATGATCTTGTTATGCTTTTTCAGATAATTGACGCGACCGATCACGACAGGCTCTTTAAGGTTCTGTTCAAAAACCTTTGTTAGCTTCAGGGTCTTCAGAAGCTTTTCATATGCCTGATTGTGGATCACTTCGGTATTGGCCATCGTGTAACCAAGATCGAACATTGACGGGTGCGGAAGGTTCTCGCCAAGCAAGGCCCAAAAGCGCTTGACGGCGATTTCGATTTGCCCGATGGCCGAAAGGGTTTTCACCAACATTCGCTTTTCCGGTTCGGGCATTTCTTTTTTGAAATTGTGGTAATCCGACTTGAAATCAAATTCAGAAGCGGTCCAAAAACCTTGATGCATCTTTTCGATGTAATCTTGAGTCCATGGATAGTTATTCGGTTCTCGCGATACCTGTTCGTCAAATAGCCCCATGGTATTCCACTTCCCGATTTTTATTCACGACTGCATAAATGCGATTTTCGCCGTGGTTAGCAGAAAAGCCGCCAATGTCTTTACGCGCCTGTTCTCTAACCTTAAGAGCTTCTTCTAGTGTATCGAATGTTCCATACACCTTCTTCATGACCTTGACGCGATAACGCATCTTTCCGGTCTTGCTTTCAAAAATGGAAATATTAGTATAACCAGAAGTATTGCTTGAGGATTTACGAATATTACGAGCATTTTTAACACCCGTGCCATCCTTCAAATTGGAAATCTTATTATTCAAAGGATTTCCGTCACTATGATCAATTTTTTCATAGACAAATCCATATTTCATGAAATACAAAATGCGATGTAGTTGATAATCAACACCATTGATTCTAACCCCTATATGCGGGTTGCCAGACGAACCCGACGTGTGGACTTTATTATTAGAAATTTTTCGACCGGCATTATTTAAATTCCAAGTAGCAGCCCGATTTTCATATATGAAATGGTGTCGTGGACGTGCATTCCAGATCAAATCACCATTTTCAAAATCCGGAGTAAAGCATTCATAAAGATATTCGAGGGAAGGGAGTTCGCGGGGTTTTGTCATTAGTCGATTTTCTTCTTTACTGTAATTGTGTTATCGTTATTCACTTCCCAAATCAGCAGTTCGCCGTCCTTCAGGTCGAGTGCCTTGGCAAAATCCAAGTGTGGCGGGAATAAAATTGAAAATTGTTTTTCGGTGTTATCGTATTCCACCTTCGTTACGTATATCTGTGTCATTCTTTGATGGATTTATCCCATTCTGTGAGTTTGAGTTTTGCCTGAAGTCCGGAGTAGAAATTTGACAATATAATTTCGCGAACGTAATCCGGCGTGTAGCCGAGCTTTCGAACCATATCGTTGATGTCTTTTATTGGTTTTCCGTCTTCAGACGTTTTAGGAATCCAGTCTGGCCATAGGCAAACTTTCCATCCTTGATCAGAGTATTTATGAATCCTAGAAACGATTTCGGCGTTTCGAGGCTCATTATCGAAAACAATTATTGCATTTGCTCTAGAAACAAAAAGGTCTAATTGAGCGTCGGCACCCGCCATGGCGAGCGCATTGGGAAGGAACAGGGAATCGATTGGACCTTCGACCACAAAGCCGGTCTTGTCGATGTCATAATGTTCCAGACCGAAAATCTTGGGTCGGTCTTCTTGCAGCATAATTGAAATATATCGAGATTTTGAATTTGGATTCAGGGAACGCCCTTGGAACCCGAACACATATCCATTCTGGTCTATGAATGGAAAGACAATACGGGGTTCGTCATATTTCAACGCCCGTTCGTCATATGTGTTAGCCTGTACACTATTAACCCATTCACCGAATTTGTCAACATAATAAATTCGAAAATGTGAATTAGATGGAATTAATCTTTCGTTGATATATTTTTTGGCCGGGTGATCGTTGTCGAGTTGTGATACCTTCGGCACGGAATCAAAGATTCCGTATTTCTGGATTCTTCGCTTATCGAATTTTTCAATTTGATGTGTGAATTTAACTGGCGGCGAACCAATCATTTTTTCCTTAAACTTTTCGACCGTATATTCGCCATACAGAGCCGGATAGTAATCCTTCAGGAAGACTGAGAAATGCGACTTGTGACCGCAATTGAAACACCCATAGAACAGAGCGCCCTTTCTCTCATGAATCCAACCACGTTTCTTATATGGATCGTCTTTTGAGTCACCGCAAACGATACAACGAAAATGGAGTGCATATCGCCCATCTTTAGACTTTGTGGAACACAAAGCGAGTGAAGTGGAAATGATATCAGCATATTTGATATCAAGCCATAATATATTGTTCAATAGAGTCCTATCTTTACGGCGGTACACCGATTATACAGATGGTTAAAATTATGTCAAGTGCTAAAATGAAAATTGGCCCGAATAATTAAATTCAAGCCAACTTGTCAATGCCGCGAACGAACTGTTTGAATGACAGCCTTGCGCGTTTTTTATATTTTTTTCGATTTGCATCTGGAATTTTCAGGGGATCACTTGGACCCTGAGAACCGATACCGGCGATGTTCCCGGTTACGTTTGCTGGAATCATAATTCCCGTAATACCCCGCTTATGTTAAGATCAACGGGGATATCTGAATTGTGGATAATACCACCTGATATCCCGATGTCAATGATTTTTTCTGGCATATAATTCAAATATATCAAAAAGGTTTTCAATTCAGTATGATAGCCATCTAATTTATAAAATAGCATGCGGGTTGCGGTCGCATGGCCAAAGAGATTATAGATGATGATCAGATGATTTAGAATCAGACGTTCTCTGATGACGCCCGAATCCTTGTATTTTTTCAATAACTTTTTCAGGTATTTGAATCGCTTCAGGTCATCGAAAAATTCGGTTTCGTCAAAGCATTTCGGATTGTCATAATTTTGCGCTGCATACAGCATGAAGTTATCTTCAGTGAGGGGAAACCCTATCATTTTTCGTTTATTATCGCTTCTGTTCGGCTTCTCCACCCCGGATGGCAATAATGATATACGACAAATTTTTGTGTACGAACCTGTGTTCCCGATGGAATATAAATCTTCCATTCTTTCGAGGCATTTACGCCGGTCGGTCGGGTTGGGTCACCTTGGCGCGGCGGCAATACCACCTGTGCGCGTTCAAGTTCGTTATTAGTGTTTATGAAATACCATGAAACCGAAGCTAGGTCGATTTCGCAAGATCGTCTCTTATCAAAAGTAACATTGTATGTACGGTAAGTTTCCGTCTGTGCAATCTGTGTCGCTTTGAAGTTCTGGATCACGGGCATGTATTTAAATTCCCAATCCGGCGCATACGTGAAGAATACAGCCATCATTATCATAATAATAGCGGAATACACGATACCTTCTGTGAAGCCTTTAAATACGGAAATAAACATTAATTCTTTCTTTCTAGTCTGGCATTCAAACGTTCTTCAACCTTATTCAAGGTTATAGTCAAAGAGACAAGTTGATCGTTTAAAACGCTGAGTTTGTCAGATACCTTAGTAATGTCCGAAGCAAGAATCTTGTTGTCTTGTTCAATTCGTTCGATACGGTAAGAGTAACTATTTATAGTCGAAAATGCGGTAAACAGAAATCCTGTGATCGCAATCAAAGATAAAACGAAACCTAACGTTTTTGCATTAACCGAAAATCCGGGTTCCGTATTTTCAACCATTTATATTACTCCCGCCGCTGGAAATAGTTAATATTAAGCGTCCGGAAGAACGGAATCGTCCGCCGTACCAGATGAATTGGCGACGTTAGCCGAAGACGTATTAGCGAAGCTTACCGCATCACCAACAACATTTTTGATTGTCGCAAGAACCTCGTACGAGATACGACCGTTACGGCCCCCTGTACCAACCGTGCGCTTAAGCCATCCCGATTGATCGATTCCCTTTGTTGCTGCAACTTCGGCACGATCTGCCAAATAGACAGTGTTGCCGAATTGCTGTTGTCCTGTGTCGCCAGTATCGGCGGACGTGACAAATTTAGGTGCGTCCGAATACTGGTCGCGATTTCCCCATAGAGCCATTATTTGTTATCCTTTGATTTAATTGATTTTCCATGACGTGCGTTTTCTCTATCGCGAACCGAGTTCAACAGCTTGCGAGAGAGCGCGGCAACAGCGCCTTTTTTGGTCTTGAGAATATCCTCAATACGAGACTTGTCGCCATACGAAAGATCGTCAATTTTTTGACCGCCCGTATATTTTGATTTTACCTTGTCGATGGCCGATGTACGCGAACGCTTTTCCAGACGCTTCTTTTCCGCATGACGGGCAAGCGCACGTTTGCGAGCCGCCTGAAGCTGTGGTTCGCGACGTTTGGTGTTGCTGCCGCGTTTAACACGCTGTGCCACCGTAAGACCTTCTTCTAGGTCTTCTTCGGTATCCAGTTCCAAGAATGCACGAAACGACAGAGAACGGCTTTCCTTGATCGGCGGATTAAGCTTGATTGTGTTCGCAACCTTGCCGCCTTTCTTGGTCTTGCCATCGTCCTTATTTTCTGTTTCGCAGTCTTTCGTTTCGTTGTTCAAGTTCTTTGATCCTGTTTTCTAGGCTGTGTACGTAATCTTCGGTAATTTTCAAATGTTCCTGTGTTTCGTATAGGAAGCTTTTCAATTTTATAGTCTCTCTATCGACATCGCCGGTAAAAGTAAAAATTGACATTATAAACCAAACCAAAATTGGATACGTCAACAATAATACATAACGCATCGGTGTTCCTTTATTTATAATGATAAGTTCTTTATGGCGTTCGAATTTTGGAAATATGCTCATTTCTATTTATGGTAGGGGAAACGCGAAAACCCGCCAGAAGGCGGGTCCACTTGGTACGATATCGTACATACGAGTGATTTAGTTGGTGGAAACCAACATATTATTTAAATTAATTATTGTGTTTTGTACCTTGCGATGCAATATCACACGACCGCCGCGATTTTGCCATGGGCCGAGATTTTTGATAAAATCATCGATCAGAATATCGCCGGTATTTTTCATAAAGAGGCATTTGTTCTTGCCGCCCATGACCGGGAGAACATGAATCTTCTTATGCAGATGTTCATGCACCCAATTGATCTTGTCAATCGCATGCTTCTGATAATTCGTTCGCGGGCATGCCGTAAGAACGAAAGGGAGTTCGCCCGTAACCTTGACGATATGGTCAAACAAAACCATGGCATCTTCCATCAAAGGAAGATCGCGGAAGAATTGCGGATGGCCATCGATATGCAGCCACATTGTCTTGTCGTCAATCGAGTTATGGGCGAACCCAAATTCATTTAGAAAATGACCTTCGAAATCGGCCATTACGCCATCAAGGTCCAGAAAAATTTTAGTCAAATATTATCCTTATTCGCATGTGTCTTGGGTTTTATTGCGGGTCGCCGCAACGACTTTTATCTTTTGACGATAAATGAAATCTTTGATTTTGTCAATCGACATTTCCTTGATTTCATCTTCAGTTTTGAAATTTGACAACTTCACCTTGGCCAGTTCGCGAAACACTTCTTCCGCCAGTTCCATATTCGGATATGGTCTATGGACATAGAAAGACGTGCGCCCGGTGGAGTCGCAATACGAGACTGCCGGGAGCAATTCCATAATGTGATGGTTCGATTTGACCTTCAGTTCATCAAACATCTTGACGATGGTTTTCGACTTGAGTTCATGGAACTTGTGAATATGCGTGTGATACAGCGAAATCAAAATCGCATGCTCGCGAAAATCATTGGGGATTTTCAGACGATCACACATTGCCTTCACAAGCGCCGGGCCGCGTCCTTCATGGCCCTTGTGGTGCGGAAGTTCATGCATTGGCGTGTTACCCTTGCCAAGATCATGAGTCAGCGCACAGAAGGTTCCCAAGGCTTCGTGATGGCCACAATACGCCGCCGCGTTGTCGAGAACGAACATGGTATGAATGAATGCATCACCTTCCGGATGATGTTCATATGGCTGTGTCTTGCCAATCAGAGCGAAGATTTCCGGAAAAATAATTTCCAATCCGCCGATCATGCGAAGGAACACGAAATAGCGGGACGGGAAAGTCTCTTTAAGAGCCTTTTCGGTTTCTTTCCATACACGTTCGGGAGTGAGCGCCGAAAGCTCGCCAGAAGCCGCTATTTCCCGGCAAAGGGCCATCGTTTCCTTGGCGACCGAGTATTCAGGCCAACGAGCAAGGAACCGGCCAATCCGGAGAACCCGCAACGGGTCTTCTTTGAAGGCGTCCGCGTCCACATGGCGAAGAATGGAATCGGAAATATCCTTGACGCCACCGTAATAATCGATGACTTCGCCGTGGATATCCATGGCCATTGCATTGATCGTCAAATCGCGACGGCGAAGATCATCTTTCAGGGTGACGCCATCGGTTTCGACGGCAAAACCGTGATATCCGGTGCCGGTCTTTCGTTCGGTTCTGGCGAGTGCATATTCTTCGCCCGAATTTGGATGAAGATAGACGGGAAAGTCCGCGCCAACCTGTTTGAAATCCATATCAAGCATCTGTTCATGGCTTGCGCCAACGACAACCCAATCAACATCTTTCGGTTCCTGTTCCATGACGATATCGCGGACAAACCCGCCAACCTTGAAAAATTGCATTATTCTGGCTTTCCTTTGTTGTGTTTTTCGTTGCCGCCCAAAATGTACGCTCCAAACGAAGCGTTTTTCATCATACACCATTGCGACATCGCATTTCCCCAATGTGAGGAAGGATATTCTTTATTGAACCATTCGTTAAATTCTTTGGGAAATTTTTCTTCGAATAATTCAAGATCGGATTTCTTCTTTCCCATGACATTCTCCAAAAGAAAACCCGGCTTAGAGCCGGGTAAACATGCCTGTGTGGCCGGTGAAGATTTCCTGAAGCATGTCATCATAGACGCCTTCCGACTTGGTGACAACATCACATGTCAGCTTGCGCGGCGAAAACTTCATGAATTCGATATCGTAGGTATCCATTGCGTTCAAGGTGATACGAACCTTGTTGATACCAGACTTGGCACCACGACCGATAGAGAACATGAGCGAGTTGTCAGAAGAAACAAGGTTCTTCGCGCCGGTCATCATGCAGAACATGTTGCCGCCAAGCTGTGCGAGGATGGTTTTTGCGACGATCTGGTTAGACATTTTGAATTCCTTTCCTGTGTTGATAATTAGAATTTATACCAATCCGGAAAAATGTCAACAGCAATTTTGAAAAAAGTTACGAAATGTTGTGTTCATATTTCATAAGGCAAAAATCGGAACAGAAGCATTCGTGATGTTTAAAATGCCAGCCGGATTTTTTGGCCATCTTCTTCATGCGTTCGCGAGGAATAGTATCATAGGTAAAGGTGCCTTCGGTTGTCCTTGCACACTCGCGACAAACTAACTCGCACCAGATTGGAGTCGACATGGTATTTTCCTTAATAAAAAAGGGCCGAAGCCCTTATATGATGATTACCGTTTCTGTGACAAGCGCGGTACGCTTACCGAGTCCGCCGTTTTCCTTGACTTCCCAAACGGAAGCGCAGATTGCCGTCTTCATTTCGTTGACCCAAAGGTCCGCAAGACGCTCGCCATGTTCGGCACTATCCGCGTCAAGTTCCTGATAGACGCCATGCGAATATTCCGCCACGACCACAAAACCCTTGTGGCCATAGGCAACGCCTTCGATGGTGTTACCCGGAAGACTGGCCGAACGAGCCTTACGACCTTCGATGGAAGCGGCACCAAAGATGAAGTCGAAAGAGTAAGCCATGATATTCCCCTTTTGGGTATGGACACTGGCAGGATTGCCGCGTCTCTCTATAATTTGAATATAGAGAACCTAATCGGGTTCGTCAACATCTTTTTTCAAAATTGTTGGATTAAATGGCGGCGATACAAAATCGTAACTCCTGAAATATGGTTTCCCGTAATTCGGCTTCCTTGGCCTTTATCTTTGACCAAAGTCTGTCCGCTTCGTTTGTGAGTGCCTTCAGTTCCGCCGTACGATAGGCCATGACCAATTCATTGATTTCGGTCTTCAGTTCGCTTGCCATGTTTTAAAGCCTTCCGTTGAATCTTGGGGGAGTCTGCTGATTTCCAGCACTTTGCAGGGTGTCCATATCAAAGTCAATCCACGAATCACAATCCAAAACAATAAATCGACAATTATCAATTACGCGATCAAATTCGACATGCCAATGACCACCAATCCAGAGTTCCGGACGGTGTTTAGAAAACATGGCTTCAAAGCAATCTCGCGTTCTTGAGCGGGATTCCCATTTATTCAGGGGAAAATAATTGGTGATGTATTCTGGAAATTCGTGTGCCACGACGACTCGCGGCTTCTCCATGACGTACTTATCGTATATTTGATATAATTCGTCAAGTGAAATTTCTTCATCTGGCCAATAATCCCGGCCTTCGGTGCGCCATTCTTTGTCAATCGACAGAGCGCCGCCTATGTACATGATTCCATTGGATATCGTGCCATCTGCAATCCAGTTCGGTTCTTGCTTGCAACCGGCTGGCCAATCGTGATTCCCACGAATGAATTTGTGTTTTGAGGTATCATACAATTCAATCGGGTTTTTTCGAAACCCAATTCCAAAATCTCCAACCTGTACCGAGTTTTCCGCGCCTTCTATTAGGCTTAGGTAATTTTCATATCCTGCATGAATATCACCAATAAATCTTAATTTCATTAAATCCTTATGTGCATTTTCCCGATTTAAACCAGTCTAGAACGTGCTGGCGGGATTTGTTGTAATAGGTGACGCCCATATCGTGGCCATCACGTTCGCGGTCGGGATAAAGCTTTCCCTTCCATGCGGGACCGCCAGCCGATTTCCAGCGGCCATGATCCTTTGACAGTTCGCCAATCGGCGTTCCGTCTTTCTTGATTATATAGGTGCGATAAGCATCCGGAAGGGTTTCTTTGCCGTCGATTTTGGTTGCAAAAGTGAACATTTCAAAATCCTTGATGAAACCTTACGCTTCGAAAGCGTAAGGCTTGTTCCAGCGACCAACGTTGATCGAGACATAAAAGCCGACGTTGAAATAATCGGTCTGTGCATCGGACTTGTCCCAATTGCCGGTATTGAGAACTTCATTGAGTTCCGACAGGCAAGCGGCGGCTTCATCCGAGAAATGCGAGTCGATATGGTATTGGTTAACCTGAATATCGTTCTTGATTTCGTCGTGACGTTCGCCGCGCATTTCGCAACGAGCCTTGGCAATTTCGTTTGCATTCTTGATGAAATCGATCTTGCCGGAAGTGATGGTCAAGACAACTTCGGTATGATGTGCAACCGACAGGGAAGCCTTGACGCCATGCTTGGCAGCAATTGCCTTGATCTTCGGAGCGATTGCCTTTTTCATTTCCTGTGTGAAGTAAGCCATGGTGTAGTTCCTTTCCCGTGTTGATAATTTGAATTTATATCATTTCACGGGGAAGTCAACAACAATTTTCAAAATTGTTGGATTATTTTGCGTCGGTCACGGACTCGTAATAGACGATGATTGATTTCTGTTGCGAAATATAACGCTTCAATTCGGCTTGATTAACCAGCAACTTCTTATAATCCGCTGGCGAGACAACGTAAAAAATGAATTCCTTGTTGTTTTCAAGGTATCGCTTTTTGAAATCGGCAAAATTCTTTTCCGAAACCACATAGAATTTCGGATCATTTAGCTTCAGATCGCGCGGCGCGGTCTGTTTTCTTATTGCCAGACGTTCGGCGGGAACCGGGACATACTGTGTCTTAGTGGTGCTGCAAGCTGTTAGAGCCAAAAGACTCAATAGCGCGATTGTACTTTTTAAAATCATCGTTGATTCTCTTTTCGATTTCGTCTTCGGTTCCGGTATCAGGGGAATTCTGAATATCCCTGAAATCTGTGTTCAAATCCTGTTCGGCATTCGCCAATCTTCCCTGAAGGTTGATGTTGGCTTCCGAGATTTTTGCGGCCTGAAGTTTCATATCATCGATAGTCGCCTTTTGAGCGGTTACCGTGATTTCAAGCTGTGCGTTTTCTTCGATCAATAAGGCACGTTCGGCCTGAGTTGTCCTATAATAAAAATAGAACAATCCAAGCAAAACGACAATGACCGTAATCAGAATGGCCGAAAGTTTTAGATTAAACATTTAGCAAAATCGCCCACGTCTTCGGTCCAACGACGCCATCAACCTTAAGGTTATTAAGGGCTTGCCATTCTTTGACGGCTGTTTCTGTGTCGTCGCCAAATTTACCATCAATCGGGTCAAGACCTAAGATTTTTTGAAGGGTTTCGACGGCTTTGCCTTTCGATCCTTTTTTGACGGTTGCGGGGATTTTGGCGGTTCCTGAAGTTGGTTCTTCCACTCCCGCATCAATCGCGCCCATTCCTCTATTGTAATATTTGGTTCGTTCTTCCAAGCCATTGAAACCCCCATTGATGGCTTTAGTGGAACCCTTGATGTCTTTGGCGTCGGCAAATTTATTTAAATTTCCGTTGAACCAGAACCAAGCGGCGGATCGTGCGGCACCTTCTGGCGTTTCGAGATACGACGGATCGTTGACCAGATCATATCCGAGCGCTTCACCGGCATTCGTATAATTGTATTTGCCTGTCAATTGCTTCAGGCCACGCCCGCGATAATTCCAGCCATCTTGTGAGGCTTCGTTACCATTGCCCATACGGTTGCCATAGACGCGCGAAGCGATCTTGACCGGACGCATGGCATGGACCGAGGCTTCGGCATCTGTGCGGTAATATTTTGAAAAAACTTCGCGAAGACGGGAAGCCGAGTAATTCAGGTTTTCAACGACCGAACGAAGCGAACCGGATTCGACCATGATATGCGCAAGAAACATTACTTGACGCGGTTTCGTATCAATGCCGAATTCTTCCATGGCAGCTTTAAGAGGTTCGTAATATTTTTGAATATTGTCTTCGCTTGCGCCCGCGACAACCTTGCGGAATTCTGCCTGTGATAATGACATATGAAAATACTCCAAAGTTTATGGTCTTTGGAGTATTTATAAAATATTAGATTATTAGCTTAATTTTTTTCTTACTGAAATAGCGCCAACTTTAACTGTTCCCGTGCTTGCTCCGATTGTTGTTATCGAAATAACTGGTACAATTCTTGTTGTTGTTGCAGGAAGTGTCATAGCATCGGAACCCGTAAATTCCACACGACCTGTGAATGTATTGGGAGTAAATCCGTATTGATTGTTCGCTCCATTGACACAAATCATAGGCCAAAAAGTCGATAACGCATTTGCACCATTATAAGCGATGATACGACCAGCAATATTACTAACATTCGACAAATTTGATGCATCGACATCAAAACCGAATTCGATTTTATCACCAACTGCAATTTGATTGTTGGCAACCGAAATGTCCGATTGTGGATAAAACCAAAGGGTGGAATTTGCCGCCGTGACAATATCGATTTGTTGCCAATTACCAGCACCATTGTCGGTACGAGCAACCAATGACGCATTTGCAGACGTGACCGCACCAGAAGTCAAAGATATCTGCATTCCAATGGCAACATTTCCAGAGACGTTCGTTCCCGAAACCGTTCCGCCGTTTGCCGCATTTATTCCACCGGATGGAATAAGGTTACCAGCGGCATTGTTTGCATTATAGACATCGCTTCGGCTGAAACCGTGATAACCGGGTGTTCCTGCAATCGTGTTGAAATATGCCATCAAAGGACGTGCTATTTGATATCCACCAAGTACATTTGGATGAAGTGCGGGAGTATCATAGAAATATGCGGCAATTGGATCACCGTTTGCATCGGCAGTATTTTGAAGATATGGAGTTGCATCGATTATAACCGCGCCGTATTTGGGGCCTTCCATATAAAGCCACGTATTCCATGCATGATGTTGAATTCTATTTGCAGAATTCTGCCATGCGCGGGGCAAATCAAGCAAGGTCACCGGAGTAATACTTTTTGCAATAACTTTCGCCCAAATTGATATCATGGTGGATTTCATTACTTCAATCGTGCTTCCATTACCAATGTCATTGGTACCAGACAAGATAAGCAAATGTGTTGGTTTATCTTCCAAGGCGAGTACATCGGCCAATTGACCATCCGAACCATTGGACGGCAAAATACCCCTAAGATTGGTGATACCATCACCAACAAAGCTTGTTGATGTGGATGCAGCAACAGCCTTATTGTGTGAAACAGGGGCCGAAATTTTACCATTTGAAAGAACTGAAAGCCATGAACCCGGACCAACCATTACTCTCGAAATGTCCGAACCAGAAATGACCTTACCATTCGCAAGGCGAGAGTCGCCAACTTGAGCAACTAAAATTCTGCCATGAGCGGCAGCATTTTTCGTACCAGTTAAACCAATCGCATTTTGCACTGATACAAGATCAGTGGGATTTGTTAATTCATATGTCATCTATTAATTTCCTATAGTAATAAGTTGATCGTTCAACGTGATTGTGATACCATTATACAGCAAAACACCATCGGGGAGTGGCGGAACTACTGGTATTGTTGGTTCTGTATTGACGACTAACGAATTAATATTGTTTCGTCGTGTCTCTGTTATGCTTCTTCCCCATAATGTTTTAGCACCCATTAGAAAAATACTCCAAAAATTTAAGGTCTTTGGAGTATTTATAAATTTTAACTTCTAAAATAATGCATAGTGCGGGAATTATACCGCCACCAATACCTTTGTTTTGATAGCATCTGCTATGAAACGAGCATGTTTGTTTTGTGCGCTTTCCATTAAATGTACGCTGTCAGTTGTATTTACATCACGCGCAAAAGTATTCACGCCAGCATTGAAGCTGGCAGGACGATTGAAATTTCCTACCATGATTGGATATGGTGCGGCATTCGCGATTGGCACAAAAAATGTATAAGGATCATTCGCTAAAGTCACACCCGCCGCGATTTCCGCTTCCGCAACGAGAGACGCCGCCGCTATTGGTTCAACCCCAACGAAAATAATCGGGACGTTTGAGCCTCCCGCCCTAATATCTGAAATTGCT
>JAOYMO020122185.1:0-36093 GCA_025802455.2 Iodosphaeria phyllophila
CTCTCTCTCTCTCTCTCTCTCTCTCTCTCTCTCTCTCTCTCTCTCTCTCTCTCTCTCTCTCTCTCTCTCTCTCTCGCACACTCTCTTTCTCAGATGGGCGTGCACAACGCGAATCGGATCGGATTGGATATCGGGTTGTTGGAGGTGGTGATGGTGTTGGTGAAGAGTTTCGAGATGGTGTGAATCCACAAGGTCGGCGTTAGCGGGTGAGAAAGGTAAGTGCAGATGATGTGTGTGTGTGTATGTGTGTATTGAACCAACAAGGGGTTGCGATGTTTGCCTCTGGCTGCTGCCAAATTGCCCATGCACGTCCTTTGTCTTGGAAATTTGGGCGGGCGCTATCGCGCGCTTTACTTACGTGTTGCCGTAGGGAATTGCCAGGGTGCGTGGCTGCCACTGGAGAGATGTCGTTCGGAAAAGTACGCGAGGCGCCGGCTAGAATTAAAAATGGGCTAGCTCGACCGTATTGCACGTCCGGTAGTGAGCTTACGTACGACATTGGTTGTTGATGAGGGCGCAGACAAGGCGGTGCATGTGAAATTTGCTCAAGGGCTCTTTGGATAGTTCAGGTACGCAGTAAGTTAACGTAACGTTAAGATTGCTGCTGCCAGTGACAAGACTGGGGCCCTTGGCGCAGATTTCAGCGGCCTCAGAGGCGCCTCCATGGCACTGGAAATTGTATTGTATTGCTGATGCTCTGGAAGAGCAAGAACGGGATTCAGAATATCCGCTAAGGGTCGGTCAAAGCTAGTTGTCAGACATCGGGGGAAATAGAGCAGAAACAGCCTTATTGTCGTTCTTTTCATTATCATTTCAGTTCATCAAAATCCCAATTCCCCGCCAACAATAGTAGTGCGGGGTGTCAACATTACTGAGTGACAAGATTGATACTGCCGAGGGAAAAAAAAGCGCGCAATGAGCAGAGAATACTCATTATCAAAGCCCGTCGAATACGCTGGGGCCAGCATGGTTTCGCATCCTCCGTCATCAATTCCCCTTCCTCCAGCCTCTCTCTCCACGTTACATGTGGCTTGTGCCAGATTCCCTGAGACGTCTTGCTTGCAAAGCCTCTCGGTCTAATAGCTCATCCACGCCGGCAACCATCGCCGGCAGCGCAGAATAACAAGAAGGCAGTTTCATCAACTTCTTTTCCCCCTCAAAATTTTCATCGAGTGCCGTAGCATCAAACCCAAACTCCAACGCAGCGCGGCCGTGGCTCAAGTAAAAAAAAAAAAAAAGCAAGCATTTACAAGTGGACCACCAGCACGACGAGGCGATCTAACACCTCGGCTGACGCCGCCTAATCCTCAAACAATGTCACCCTCAAGGGTACAGCTTCCGGAATGGGTATTCCTCGAGCATTCCCATCCATCCCCCTGGATCAACGGATAGGGCTGGCATCTGTCAATGTCACTCACGTCAGCATAAAGGCTCATAATTCGCTGGGCTGGGCTTGGGCAATACTGGCTTGCTCCGTTTGCGGGCTGGGTGGGTACTGTGTGGGTAGGGAACGGGGACATCATGCTGGGTTGGTATCGTGCATCCTTGCGTCCTATAAATACACGACGACGAGGTAATGAATGCAGCGCTATCTGATGGCAAGACATGGCCTGGTTTAATTGAGTGAAGGGTCAGAGTGGCGAAGAGATGAAAATAAAGTGCCTGTAAATCGTGTGTTCCTGACATGGACGATTTCAACGACATGATGCGCATCAGCCGCAATCTGCCATCAGGGGGGTCCAGTTCGTTTTCACTTGCAGTAATTTTCCGAACCCCAGGAACGGCTGTTGCCAGAGCCGCTGTCTCAGAACAATCCTGATGAACGGTGGTGATATGCATGTTGCTGCTGAATATGTATCTAAGCGGGTCTGCTCCATGAATACTGATATCCAGTATTATCATGAAACCTATCATAACCACCACGATTCGTGCGGCTATCGATAAGTATGTTCCACTCTCCATATTTACTGGGAAGAATTGCTCTTCCAAAACACTCGCTCCGACCAACAGATTGGGCATACACCACCAGAGATACACGAAGTCATAGTATCTAACGGTGGTTCCATTATTGATCATGGGTGTAATTGTGACCGAATAGCTGAGAGCAACTCCTCGTTAGCTGCATACGAGGGGTTGGCCACGATGGCCAATCTCTCGTAACCATCGCTTACTGCTCATCCATTGAGCCTCTGGGGCTCCAGAATCGACGCCACTGTACTCACATTGCATACCGGTAGCCGTTGTGACACGCCAATCTCCGCTCTTCGCGCCTTGGCGTTACCCTGTCTCGCTGCCCTCCCACTATGCGTCTTCTTAATGCCGAGACACTGGTCATCACAGATTACCAAGGCCTCATTCCGCCTTACGCCATACTGTCCCACGCCTGGACGGATGAAGAGGTTTCTTACGCCGAGTTCTCCATCGCTCATGAATCTCCGGCTCTCAAGAGACGGAGAGGCTATCGGAAAGTTAGAGAGTGCTGTCGCCGAGCTCTTGAAGATGGACTGCGTTACGTGGTTCGGTTTTTGCTCTCTCCCTAAAATAAAATTTTAAAAAAAAAAGAAGGAGTAAATTACTCCCGCATCTTTCGACTGACCCCTGGACATGTTCGCAGTGGATCGATACTTGTTGTATAGACAAGAGCTCCTCCTCGGAGCTCTCTGAAGCCATCAACTCCATGTTCAAGTGGTATCGTAACTCGACCTTGTGCTATGCGTATCTGGAGGATATCCAACACGACCAGGATCGCGAGAGTCTTGTGCAGAGCCTCGGCCAGAGCCGCTGGTTCACGCGGGGATGGACATTGCAGGAGCTTCTGGCCCCGGCTATTGTGGTCTTCATGGCGAACGACTGGAAACCCATTGGTGCACGTGACGACCCGGACATCATGCTGTGCATTTCAGACATCACCAGGATTCATCCTGACTTCTTCAAGTACGGGAACTTGAGCCAGTTCAGTGTCGCGCAGCGGATGTCCTGGGCTGCGAGAAGGGCGACCACCAGGATAGAGGATCAAGCTTATTGTCTACTAGGCATGTGCACTGCATACATTCGTTCCCCCCCTCCAGCGAATCTCGCAGCTGACTGTAATCCACCCACGTAAGGCCTCTTCAGCGTAAATATGCCCCTTCTCTATGGGGAAGGCACTCAGGCATTCCTGCGTCTCCAGGAAGAAATCATGAGGACCTCTGATGACCAGTCCCTATTTGCATGGGCCCCCTTCACCCCGGATGATGCTGTAGACTCGGAGACCCGAAAAGTCCACGACCTGCATTTGAACGGTGGCTTTCTGGCCCCATCACCAGCCAACTTTGACGGATCCGGCGCCGTCGTCAGAAGCGACAGCGGGAGAGCAGGCGAGCCGTACGCCATCACGAACCGAGGCCTGTCCATTTTCCTCAGGATATTCCAAGGGCAAGGCTACAGCCTGCCTCTCCTCACCTCCCGGAAATCCAAGCACGCCGGCGGAGTATGCCTCTCCATCCAACCGGCAGGCGACTTCGTCATCCTGGACTGCGAATCGCAGAAGGAGAGATGGAGCCAAATCGCCATCATTGTGGAGCTGAACCCGGCCACACAGACGTACATGCGCTCGAAACACACCTCGCTGGGTCTGATCTCGGTCCCCAAGGACATCGTCAACGCCAAGGCGACCCGAAGACAGCTCCTGATCAAGGCCAACAATCGGCCCAGCGGCGAGAACCTCAGCGAGTCCCGCAAACAGGGCAAGGTCGTGCTCATCGACCCCCTGCCCCCGGCCCTCGCCGGCTTCCGCCTCGTCCACACCATCCCCGACTTCCACACCGAGCAGCAGGACGGCGCTGTCTCTCTCCGTCTCTACAAGTCCTCCTCCTCCGCCTTCTCCGCCGCCGAGGAGTCCGACGCTGGCTCCATGGACATGGGCTTCATCTTCCGCCACCATCCCGATACCGGCCTCCTCATCCAGCAGCAGCAGAAGCAGAAGCAGCTGTCGTGGGGGTTCCTCCTACGCGTGCGACCCTGGCGCCCACAGCCCGGCCAGGGCGCCGTGCGCTTCTCGTGCGAGCTGTACCTGAACCTGAGCGAGCGGCAGGCACGCAAGCTCCTAGACCACAGGTTCTCGCTCGAGGGCGACCGCGTGCTGGAGGAGCTCAAGGGCGAGTGTCCGTCGTGGCAGGAGACGCCGCGCGGGCGGGTGCGGCTGCGGGTGGAGTGGAGAGAGGCGCCGTACGCGCTGCTGATACAGGTGGCGGAGGCGGGGGAGGGGAGGGCGAGGGCGAGGGCGAGGGCGAGGCTGGGCTGGTCGTCTTGGTCGGTGGATGGGGGGGAGAGGTTGTGCGGTGGGTGAGGGTTTTTTTTGTTGCGCTTTGGCTGGTTGGGTTGGTCGACAGCTATTCTTGTACGGTACTTTTGGGAAAGTGTGGGGTACAATCCAGCAAGGCATTGACGAGCTTTTTTCATGCGATGTATCTGGTCTTGAGATGGTCTGGGAAGTTGGATATAAGCAGGGATCAGAACATGTGGTTTCTGTCTAATTCTTCTTTTCTTTTCTTTTTCGTAACGATTGACAGATGGGCAGATATATCTCAGATCCCCCCCCCCCCCCAATATATATACCTTGGATATATGGTTGAAACCAGGCAGGAGCCTCCTTCCCCTCACGACCGATCAACCGAGACATGTGGCTTATCCTCGCGCTCTCATGCTTTTTCGTCTTGGAAAGAGCCTGGATCCGGGAAGGAGACGAGCAATCAATTCGTCCTGAGGCACGAGGGAGGCTCCTCTCTGCTTTCCTGCCATACCGTGTCGTCCCCCAACACACTGGAACATCTCCACCAGCAGCGAACACTTGAGCACAAAATCCCAAAATAACCGGTTCGAACCAGAAATCCCAAGTATATACAACCCCCTCCCTCCCTCCGACGCCAACGCCAACGCCAAACCCATCCAACCTTTCAGCATCTACTCCCCACCCCAGCTCTCTAAAAAGCCACCGTAGCCCTCCCATCAGCAATTCCCGCGCCAATTCTCCCTGACCCAGCGCTCCAGCATCTCGGGCGTGGTCAGATGGCTATACAGCCCCACATCCCCGACATTGTAGTCGCCGCCGGCGAACTTGAGGGCGAGCAGGATCCACGGCTGCACGTAGTCGACGAAGACCAGGTCGACGGTTTCCGGGCTGGCGGAAGAGCCACCGTCCTCCTCGGCGGCGGCGTTGTCAGAGGAGAAGCCGACGCGCGACTCGATCACGTTGGGCACCTGGTAGAACGTTAGCGCCTCGTGCGGGGTGTCGTCGCCGTCGTCGCCGAAATCGTCGTGCGTGGTGTAGCCCGGCGTCCGATGCTGGGCTGTCTGATCGCGGGCGCGCAAGGGTCGTTGCTGCTGGTCTCCCACTTCAATCCCATGTCCCTCCGTTTCCTGTTCCAAGCTGCTGGGAGCAGCCGTGGTCCGGAACGCCATCTGTTCTATACTCAGCAGCCCCGTTCCTGGCATCGCCGTGCCCATCCCGGCTGCAAAGACATTGCCCCCGCTGTTGATCAACGGGGTCACTTTTTTCGCAACCTCGAACGGGACATCCCGGATAAAGCGCCAGCGATTCACAAACGGCGACACGATGAAGATCGTATCGACCGTGAACTTCCCCTCGAAAACATCAAAACGCATCATGCCCGTGTTCGAAACCAGTAACCTAGGCACATGAGCGCGGGACGGGCTGACGACCGTTTCGGGAATAATGCGGTCTTGCAGCAAGGAGAGCAAGCTGTCCGGGCCCGGGTAGGCGGCGCGATTCAGCCAGTAGGAGCGAGGGGCACAGCCGTAGGTCTCGTCGAGATCGAGCTGCTGGCGACTGGAGGCGATGAGGTTGCTGACGGCGAGACCGGAGGCGGTGGGGAAGGTGGAGGAGTTGAGGCCGGTGTGGTGGTACATGGAGAGGAGGTTGGCGTCGATGTATCGACGATGGAATTCGACTGCAGAACTGGCGGCAGAGACAGGAGAAGGGGAGGAAGAAAAAAAAGCCTGGGTCTCTTCTATATTCTCTCGTTTCTCTACTCCATCCACGGCCATCCATCCAATCGTCTCAAAGTACCTTCCACTCGCAATCCCCGCCGCCTTATCGTCGAACCGCCTCGCATCGCGGATATGCAAATGTCCTCCAAAAAACACAATAGGCGTGTGCCAATTCTGGTCTCGGATGGCAGCGAAAATCAACTCCGACTCCTTCATGCGCAGACCCACGTGACCTATCACCACGAACAAATCCGGCTTCTCGCGGATAGCCTGCTGAAACCACTCTTTCTTGAGCATGTCAGCGACATGCTGGACCACGCTATTGTTAGCGCCGCGGTCGAAGTCCAGCAAGAACCCGAACGCCACCACAGTGAGATTCTGATTCCTGGTATTGAACTTCCGGTAGCGCCTAGCCTGCGGGACCTGCTCCCCCGTGTCCGGATCGACGTAATCCAGATTCGACGCGAGATAACGATCGCCAAAATCCGGAACCGTGACATCGTGCTCCCTCCTAACGGAGCTTGCCTTGTACAGCTCGTGGTTCCCCGTGCAGATGACGTCGATATCCTGCGTGCGCAGCACCTGCGACGTGTAGACGCCCTTGGGCGATGAGGCATCATACAGGCCGTTGCCCTCGATGCGGTCGCCCGTGTCGATGAGCAGCAGGTCGACGCCTTTCTCGTCCGCCTGCGCGCGCAGGTGCGAGGCGAACGACACGTAGTCGCCCCAGTCGGCCGAGTACGCGGCTTCTTGCAGGTGGCCGCCGTGCCAGCCGTGCGTGTCCGTCGTGTGCAGGAAGTTGATCTGGCCCCAGCGGAGGTCGCGCTTGGGGCTGGCCACGGGGAGGGGGGCGCCTGGTTGCGAGGCCGAGGCCCGCCATATCAGGGCGACGAGCGCGAGGGTGGTGGGATTGCGCATGGTTGGCAAGCTACATGTGGGGGTATATTGGATGGTGTCGCTATCGTGTGTGTTGAACGGCAGAGGTAAGGAAAAGTCAATGGCGAGCATGAATGAGCTGGATAGTACTTCGTAGTTAGCTTACTTCATATTCTACCATGGTAAGCCGGTGAAAGCCGGTACTGCGTACTCGAGTTACCGGTAACGCCGGTAACGCGACGCAGGAGCGACACCACCCCCTGCGTTAGCTGCACGTGGTTGACCGTTCCTGCGTCATCGGATCGGGGCCCACACGATAAGATAGCGGATGCGGGTCATTATTCCCCGAACCTTTGGCGGGGTTCCTAACCGCAAAATCCGGGGTTGCAGTCAATCTGCTCAAGGCCCCTTCCAGGCAGTACCGGTACCGGATCGCAAGAAACCGATGGAACAACAATGAACGAACTCGGGAACAGGTGACGGCTTGTAGACGGAGGCATTCATCAAGCAACGTTCTAAACTCAAGACGCGCGAGCACATGTCTACCCATGTGAGGACCTACCTCGCCAAGGTCCCTCGGGTCCTCTCCGACATCGCTCCCAGGAGCAAAGATGGAGCCATCCACTTGCGCAGCCACTCCACCAACGCCTACATAACCCAAGGTCAGAACTTTTCTATTAATCAGCAATTCTCTAAAGCCCAGCCATGATCTAGTCTGAACATAGTAAACAACAGATGACATGGCCCCCAGCCAAGTCGATCCTCCAGCCTTCCGTCTGGCCGTCAAAGACAACATCGCCGTCCTCCATACACCAACAACATGTGCCTCTTCCATTCTGACCGGCGCCGAGATCCCCTTCACAGCGACCATCGTAATGCAGCTCCAGCGTCTCGGCGCCGTCGTGACCGGCAAGACCAACATGGACGAGTTCGGCATGGGCACACACTCGGTCTCTTCCGCCTTCGGCTCCGTCACCAATGCGCCGCCCCTAGAAAGCCGGTCAGCCGGGGGCAGTTCCGGGGGAAGCGCCGTTGCTGTAAGCCTAGGCGACGTCGAAGTAGCGCTGGGGACCGACACGGGAGGATCGGTGCGCATGCCGGCCGCGTACACGGGGGTCGTCGGGTTCAAACCCTCGTACGGCATGCTGTCCCGGTGGGGCGTGGTGCCGTATGCGAACTCGTTCGACACGGTGGGACTGCTGGCGAGGACTGTCACGCCGATCCAGCGCATCATACACGAGTTGTATGCCCAGCACGATCCGAACGACCCTACGTCTCTGCCACCGTCTGTGAGGGACAGGTGCACAAAGCAGCGAGACTGCTATCCCACCAGCACCCGCAAACGCAAACACCTTGGTAGCTTACAGGGCCTCACCTTCGGCATCCCACTCGAATACAACATTGCCGAACTCGACCCCGATATCCGCACCGCCTGGGCCGCCGCCGCCACCAAAATCCAAAGCCTAGGCGCTCGTATGGTCCCCGTCTCCTTGCCTTCCACCAAGAACGCCCTTTCGGCCTACTACGTCATCGCCCCGGCCGAAGCCGCCTCCAACCTGGCCAAATACGACGGCATCCGCTATGGCAAGCGCCACGACGACGCTGCTCCTTCTGACGCTCAGGACGGGGTCCTCTACGCCGCTACGCGCGCCCACGGCTTCGGCGACGAAGTCAAGCGCCGCATCCTACTGGGCGCGTACACGCTAAGTGCCAGCGCGAGAGCCAACTACTTCGTCCAGGCCCAGAAGGTGCGGCGGCTGGTCCGACGTGATTTCGACCGCGTCTTCCGCCTGCGCAACCCGTTGGTGGATGAGGAGGAGCACGTCTTTGATCTCAGCGAGGTGGATGAGGGGACCACGCTGGAGAATAAGTTAGGTCCGGCCCAGGTAGATTTCTTACTCTGTCCGACGGCGCCTGGTCTGCCGCCTAGTCTGGATGAGGCGAAAGGGCTGACCGGGGCGGACATGTACACGGGGGATGTGTTTACGGTCCCGGCTAGTCTGGCTGGGCTGCCGGCTGTGAGTTTGCCTGTGGGTTTGGGGAAGAAGGTGGATGGGGTAGGGAAGGCTGGGAAGGCTGGGTTGCAGGTTGTGGGACAGTTTTGGGATGATGCACGGGTTTTGGATGTGGCGGGACGGCTGGAGGGGGTTTTGGCGGAGGGGAGTGGAATTGGAGTGCAGTGATTTGCAACAGGTAAGGTAGACTGCTGTCCAGTTCAGAAAAAGTAGCAATGAATCCTTTGGGATGGGTGGATGCGCCTTATCCTAGTCATTCAGACCTTGCATTATCAAAAAGCGCCGCGCGAAGAAGTCTAGACAGCCGAGTTAGCACGCGGAATTCCAATTCGTACTGCTGGGAGACCGCGTCTGCAACTTGAGATGCACTCAACATCTTCGTGACCGCGCCAAGAAAAAAAAAAAAAAAAAAAAGAAAAAAGGTCCAGACCATTAACATTTCTACGCCAACAAAGAGGATCAGAACTCATCAACCACGAACCTTCTTCAATCCTACATCACGCGACACCACGAGACAAACCTATCTAAATGTCCACCCACCGCGCCGACGAGCGCAGCTTCCTCGACAACCGCGGGACCTCGGTTTCGCTCTGCCCCAACGGGCACAACCCAGCCACGCTGCTCGAGAAGGCGGTCATCGACCGGATCGTGGACAGCGCCTTCTACAAGGACCAGTGCTTCGGGCTCAACGAGGCGTCGCTCGTCGATCGGTGCGTGCGCCACGTGCGCTTCCTGGGCGGCACCTACGGCGAGGGCCAGAAACCCACCCCGTTCCTCTGCCTGCTCTTCAAGCTGCTGCAGCTCGCTCCCGCCGACGACGTCCTCCGCGAGTACCTCGGCTACGGCGGCCTCCGCTTCAAGTACCTGCGCGCCCTCGCCATGTTCTACGTCCGCCTCACCCGCCGCGCCGAGGACGTCTATGCCGCCCTCGAGCCGCTCCTCGAGGATCGCAGGAAGCTGCGCCGCGTCGGCCGCGACGGCAGGTTTAGTCTGGGCTTCGTTGATGCGTTCGCTGATGAGCTGCTCGTTAGGGAGCGGGTGTGCGCGACGAGCTTGTGGAAGTTGACGGCGAGGGAGACGCTGGAGGAGCTGGAGAGGCTCGAGCCGAGGGTGAGTGCGTTGGGGGATTTGGAGGATTTGTTGGAGGAACTAGAGGGGGAGGGGGAGGAGGAGGGGGAGGTGGAGGATGGGAGGGGGACAAGGTCGCGGTCTGGTTCTGAGGAAAGGTCAAGGTCGAGATCTCCTACACGGTCACGGTCACGGTCACGGTCACGGTCACGGTCGAGGTCAAGGTCAAGGTCGCGAAGCCGGAGCCCATCACGGGATGCCATGGATCTTGATGAAGGGGAGAGATCTCGGAGGGAGAACCTCACAGGAAATGATCGGGTTGTTTAGAACGAAGAGACCAAGATATCTTTCAACAAGTCGTATCTCCGCGAACAAAATACAAGATGTATCATGTGGCCATTACCAATGGCACCCAAAGCCCACGGTTTTCCTCCGATAATGCCAAGCCAAAGAGTGCCTTGCTGACCTGAATGGTAAATCAAACAATGATCGTGTTGCATCTTTCATACGCTACGGTACAGTTGGACAGGCACCACACACGTTAACCGCCATTCCGCTTCTGCGCAGCGATCGTAGAAAAATCCATGTCCGGAATTCCACATGCGGGATTGGGAGTCATCATCAGCGCATCAAAAGCCACTCAACTGCGGCATGCGGGAAAAGAATGTAAACCAAATCGACACCTAATCGCATAGTCAAAGTAGGTTTTATGAGGATGCCAAGACACTTTAAACACCGGTACCGATCCATTTCGCTGGCTCGGTTGGCGGCTTCACGTAACAAACCCTATCCTTCGAATGAAATCGGATTTTCCATACCGGTATTGATAGGATAAGTTAGTGTTTTTTTCCGTCAGACTTGTCAATCGACATTTTTTTTCCCACGATGAATCGTGATTAGGGAGTCTGGTACGAAGCAGTCCCGATACGGCAATTCATCTTCTAGTGGCTGAGACGCCAGGTAAGTAACCCAGACCTTTGCATTTGTCCCTTCTGTGTACAGTCCGAGGCCCTCCAACGATCCCCTCCGTCCTCAAAACCACGTCAGCAGGAGGAAGGGACTCACATGACGGGCATCGTGTAGCAATTGAAGCACGGTGAAGATGATTCTGGCGTATGTATTGCGCGTTTCCAGTCCGTCGCCAGGATCTGGTACAGTACTTTGAGGATCCCCAGCCCGTGCTGTGGCACAGATATTCTACGGCATCTGTTGGTTGGATCCCTTGTTGACGTGATTTTGAGGATTGGGGGGTTATGTGATGCATGCATGGAGATTTCACCGGTAACGTCTCTAGGGCATACAAAAACGAGAAAATCGAGTCTCGCTAATCATTCAAGTAGCGTGCAAGAGTTTGCGCATTTTGCCACATGCCAGGCCTAACCTCGGTACAACGGGGGAGAGGCCATGACTAGGGATCTGCTACAAGCGCTTTCCCAGCCCAAATCCAGCTTAGCCTCGTGAAACATCTTTTTTTTTGTTTACAGTATCCGGTCTTGAAAGACAACCGGAAGAATTACTCTAAGGTTAGAAAAGTCGTTGGTAGTGGAAACTGTAGTTCCCAACGGGTCTGGCCCGTTGAAAGTCACGCGCTGCTATCCGCGCGGAACGGTTTCATTCTCTCGGTGTGACATTTCCGCATCGGCCGAGTCATGGGTGTGTAAACGGTGTTTGATGCTGCCGCGGAGTTGATACAGGGCAAGAGTTCGCCCGCGCTACTTGGTCAACACAGAGTCGCGGGTGACTATTACCGTTGTACGATCACCCGTTGAGTGGGGGGTCATACATTGATCACGTATTATTCACCCAGGAGAATTGAGAATTGCTTTGCAAATTTTAATTTTTTTTTTGGATTTGCTAGGTTCTGAAACGTGATAACGTTCAGAACACAAAAGCTTCGGCCAATCAGCGCTCTTCTAGCAATCTATAGCTCCATTTTGCACAGCGTGCCTCACCATCATAATTCTACCTTTCTCGTTTTCATCAACTAACCAGCTCCGTCCTGTAGAGACCGTCATGAACTTCCAAGCAGATAATAAGGCCAACCGACCAAATATGTCGCTAGTCTTTTGTGCAGAAACAATGACAGTACAGCGAAATGGACAGCCCGCTCTCACAAATCCCGGCTTTTCCGGAAAAACACCCCAACGCCATACTAAAGCGACGCAAAACCGTGATCGCACCGACATGCCCCACATTGTAGAAGCCATGACCCGATGCCGGCACCGCAGCGAAATGGAGAAAATTGGTTGGAACTGGTGGCCGCGTACGTGCTCAGCTGGGAACTCGCATCTCGGCTTTCCCGCTGCGCTCGCGAGTCCGCCCGCGTCGGTCTTCTCGGGGGGAGTTGTCGCGGGACGAATCAGTGGATGAGTAGGATGGGAGAGAGAACGGGTTGGTGAAGTTGTATCGTGATGATGCTCCCTCGTTCATAACCTGGTTTCAGCATGTTAACCGATGCAATATCAGCCCAGCAGACTGCCGGCAGGCGTCGTTTAGGATGTTGGGCCACATACTGTGCAGAGTTTACATCGGTCGCCGAACTGGGTAACTTTGTTGTGGCAGTTGATTGCCCCCTGGAGTAGTTTTGTTAGCGTCATATGGCACCAGGTCATAGAAAGGGGAACTCACGTAGTAGTTGGCACAGTAAGATGAGATTCTAGACGACATTTTTCCGACTATTGATGTAATTAAGTGGGATTAGGAGAGTCCGGCACTGCCTTAAACGAATCCAAATCTGCCGAATTAATGTGACTGAAAGCGTTGGGTGAAAATACCAAGAGTATACGGCAGAATAAAAACGAGCTAATAAGTCAAGCAGAAGCAACACGTCTGGTATAATAAACGACCGATGTGATGACGGGAGAAGACAAATTCTTATAGCATGGCCTCATCCAGGTCCACCCGTACAATGAGGTAATCATCGACAGGGGCCATCCCCAGGAGGAACAAACTCATTAGACCGTACCACCTATTTCCTCGACAAACCCGGCCTAGCGTGTTAGCCTAAAACCTTGTTCCTCGTCCCAACGGCCGGCCGGCCGGCCGAGCGACTTTGCTGACCTAATTCCACCAAGCAAGGCACCGGGGGAGTCCATGGCCAACGCCCAGGACTGGCCATCACGCTAGGCCAATCAGTCCATGTCCCCACATCGTATCGGCTCTCAGACGTCGGATCTTGATCTTGACTACCCAGGAGGTAGTTTTGGCCTCTGGTACTGTGGCACGCATGGTTTTGAGAAGGAAACCCCCCAAATAAATCCTCCTTGCCAGGAACACAAACACCGGTGATAAGGAAACCTGGCTCCGCCGCTACTGTTTGGCAGTAGGCTATACGAACCCCCGGCACAATTCAGGGCGAGAGACGGAGTTACACAACGATCGAATCTTGTTTGCGAAAAAGTCTCGGATGAGAATTGGTCCAGATACACCTTGGGAGGATCGGTTGCCGGGATTCTAGTCTAAGATTCCTCGCCTGTACGAAGCAAACTCTTCTCTTCGCTCGCTTTGCTACATGATGATGATGCATCCATCCATCGTTCCGGGGGGGGGGAGGAAGCTGGCGCGCGCCAGCATCTTGCTCTCGCGGCAACTCATCCGAACAAGATAGAGACTGGAACACCATAGTCTGCAGCAGCAGCAAAGCTAGGAATCGTTCCTTCGACATGCCTGCATATGGCTGGCCTAGGTACCGGCATCCAGCACCGCACAGCGTATCCGCTCCGGACGCCGCGGTCAGCCGAAATGCGCACATAGCCGAGACGGCGGGTCAGGGGTAGATTTGCGTAGTTCACTGGCTGAGGAAAGAAGCGGAGAGTCAAAACATGAATACCTAAAAAAACTACTGTCCGTCGCACCATTGCATATGCGTTGCCCGCTGTCTTGCATCACCACCAGTGAAATGTCAGGCATGTTGCACGCATATGCCTCCGCCTCCGCGGAATCAATCTCCTTGTCTTCCTCCCCCCCCCCCTCAGTAGCTGCGTGACCGAGACGGAGAAAAATTACAGACGGATCTGGTCTTTGCGGTTGCAAATATGGCTGTGTTGACATGTGTTACGATGGCACTTCGAGAAGCGTGATCGTTGATGTCTCTGGAATCAAGGCTTATCGTCGCACAGGAGTGACACCTTAATTTGCATCTGGCGGCGCAAACTGCATCGCGGAGCCTTGATCAGGTCAATGCAATATTTCGACAAGCGCCACATGGCAGCGCTATTGAGTGCTTATTTCGTCATTCGGTCGTATTCAGCTTACTCTAACGCTCGAGGACAACATATCGTCACTGCCATCAGCCATCGTTTGATGTTAGGTAATATTAGAGCCTTATCTACCGGTAGTAACCTCGTGGAGCGGAAATGGTAACATAATCCAAATCCAGCAATGGGCACCGGCGTGTAGCGCTGTTGAAGAAAAGCTCCGTGAGTCTGCCTGCGGGGTAATAGTATACAGGCAGACAGGACACGAGCTTGGAATAGTCGATGATAGCAGTGGACATGCTTGTACAAAGGTAGAGTATACCCATGTTTAAACTTTGGTCCAAACATGCTCGGAAACAGCTGGGCATGCCGGCACGATGGTAACTGCCACGATCCGCACACTGTTCCAGCTCATCAACAAACAGCTGTCAGTTATTTTTGGCTAGTCTAGACCCAGTACTGTAGCTTTCCAATTCGAGTGGTTGCATCTCTGCAGAAGCAGACTCTTCTTATTACATTAGCTTTGCAACATCAGGTCCCTGCATGACACTTAGAGGAGGAGGAGGGCATCGCGTGGTGAGTGGAGCTTGCCCAAAACTACAATCTGCAGTATGCGGGTCAACATTACATCTGGAGTGAACAGCGTTGGAAATACGGAGCGGAGCATATTTTTTTGGTATACTGTCCGATTGTGTAGTCGTGTTGGGAAGTAGTGTTGGGTGGTAATACTCGCCGATCCATACAGCTATGCACACTGCCCCACCAACCTGGCATCAAGCTCAAAATGCTAAGGACCCTGAAAGCCCCACAAGGTGGGGGACGGGGTGGATAAGCAATCGGTGGCCAGCTTGGACAGGGAGACATTTCGAAAAGGTTTGGGCAAGATCAGCATTGTGAGACGTCCTACGAATGCTACATATGATGCCACGAAGCATCATTCATGGACGACGGTTGAAGCCATGAATGACGTCTCGAAATCTGTAGAAACCAGTCGTTGAAAATTCGAACTGCCTAAGGCTTGCTCAGCATACTGTGGTAGTCTCAAAAGGTCAGGTATACTATCATGTAAGCAAATATACTCCGTCCGCAAGTACGGTGTCTGCACCCCGGGGGAGGCAGAGCATACCGGTAGGGGTGGGGCAACCCTGCAAAAAGCTGTTGTCGCAAACAACATTTCGGTCCACTCAAGCCAGCTATTGCCCCGGTCGAGTGGACTGTTTGGGCCATCAGTGCAACACGTCCTGTTTCGAAGCTGACCGGTCAATCTGGCCCCGCACGGCCCGCCGTTCATGGTTCGTGGGCCTCTTGGTCCAATCTTGACTGAACATGGAATGTTTGTAGCAGAATCCGGCGATTGGCGAGCTGTGCCCTCATTCTACGATCATTCAGCTCATACCGGAAGAGCCACGAGCGTGGGCGTGACAATGACAGGATGAAAGCGTCTTTAGTAGATGCTCAATTGCTTGTCTGATTTTCGAGCAGTTGGGACGTTGAGTAAAGCTCGACAAATTTGCAGAGCAGTGACAGCCGACATCAATGTTTCATGTTCCACGTCCTGGAACTTCTGGTCCTGTCCAGAGGCTGGGCACTCTTTGATTGGACACGAGCGTGTCGCACTCAACCGCCGGAAACGTGGTGGATCGCGTTGAGCGTGTTTTGTGAATGCATTAACGGTCATGATTGATCGAAACAGATTCGTGCATCGTCAGCTCGTACCCAATGCGCACATTTTGGCAAGGAAGTACAAGCGTCGAAGCTCGCGGCGACATCCACACAGATGCGATGCAGGAGCCGGTGCCGTTTGCTGTTGTAAGACGGAGCTGAATGCCATGCCAACGACGCGTACATGTGTGCCGCAGAACCGTTTCTTATGCTGATATCGCCTCAAGGACAAATTTGTCTTGATCGAGTACACGTTCGGGCGTAGAAATTGTATGAGATAAATCTTCTAGGATACCAGTCTAGTGTCCTCTTGAATGTAAGCTTTGGTCGGCATTGACGTTGGAAAGAACCTGAGATAAGATAAGATCTTGATTATACCTAGCTGCTAGTTAGTGTATCATTGTTTCTAGTTTAGGACTATTATCCACTTGATCGTGGGGCTTTGTTTTCGGCGAAGCCCACGCATGAATACGTCTTGGAAACGCCTCTCGGACTTGCCGCAAGATTCGTAGACTTGGCCGCACAAATGCCCCACGAGTATCAGCATCGCTATGCCGCCGCCTGATAGATCCTCAGTTACAACTAATTCCGGGCTTCGCCGTCTCAGGACGGCCCTTTCGCTTAGATCACGGCTTTAGCTCGGGAGAGATGTTTCTACTGTGGCTCTTCGGCGAGGACTGTGATGCTCCGCAGCGCAAACGCTCCCGAGACATGTCGGCTCATCCGAGGAGGGTTGGGGCTGATTCGTGGGAAGAAATGGGCACATGTCAATGGTCTAAACTTCGCGTGTGTTTTTCTTTTGGGTCTCACATACACTCTTGGTAGCGGATTCATGTTCTAGGTAATGTAGATAGCGGTCGGTGCTGCGGGCAATTTGGGCAGCTGTCATTTTCCTGTCACTGGGTACCTGTCGTTTTCGTGTCCCTTGTCTCTCCGAGGCATTCATCATCTATGTGTACTAGTCAACAGCTTGGTACTATTCCTCTTTTTCTTTCAACAGTGATACTGTACCTAACTCTAAGATAAGCGTGTTGAGCAGCTGGCAGCTCTTGATACAAAGCAATCGGCGTACTAGCAAAACACACTGCGATCCAGTGAAAGTAAAATAAAAGATTACGGACGCAGAAAAACTGGTGTCGAAACTGTAGATGCAGCATTTTCCCTGGAGCCGGGAAACTCGTCTCAAGTTGTGTATCGTCGTAAATAATGGTGTTCTGGCTATTGCTATGGAAGAAGGGAAATAAAATAGTCAGCCAAGAAACCCAGGGGTTCGCGGTGATCTTGTCTATTCAGATCTCCGTTTCCCTTTTCCCAAGGACCAATGACTCTGATCGTGTTGTAGCTCGCTCTGTTTGGGCCCCTCAAACTCCTTGTCGTAGATCGTGATATGTGCTTTAGAAAACCCCGCATGAATAATGTCCATCCTGCTCCCGTCCATAAACAACCCTCGCGTAAGACCACTCCCAGTACAGTATTCCAAACATGCGATGTCGAGTTCCTATCGCGGAGGTAACGCCATCCTCCCATAGGCATATTCATGTGTGTCATGTGCAATATTTCCACGAACGGTAAGCCCATAATGACCAAGCGCGCGCTGTCCTATCTCTATGCTGTGTCCTGGCTCATCTATCCGACACCATGGAAGTCTAAGCGTCCAGTTCCAGCCGCTCCAGCATATCGTCAATCAACTGCAGTAGAATCCTATGTTCGATCGCAGCGGCCAGGCGCGCATCTTCGTCCGATGCTGATGATGCCACCGTCTTGGGTTTAGTCTCCTCTGACTCACTCGCTGGAATCACGCTCTCGTCCTCGATCTCCCACCACCTAATCGTTTTCGTCTGTGGCCTCCCATCATTACTAGCATCTCTTTTCGCCTTCCATTTCTCTAGGATCAAAGGAGTGACCTTGCCCTTATCATCCAGGAACCCACTCAAGGCGTCATCATCCACGCGCGGGGAAAACCGCTTCGAGAGATTGAAGCGGATATCATCAAGTAGCTCGATCGTATCGGTCTCTTGACGCGCTTTCAGACGATTTGCGCTCTCGCGCACTAGCTCGGCGAACTTCGGCTCCTCAATGTAAATCTCTAGTCGCTGAGCCATCTGCCGTGCACTGAAATCCTCCAGTCGCGGTATGTCGAGTTCCCAGGCGGTGTGAATCACGTTACACAAGTCGACAAATTCCATCCCCTTCGCTTGCCCTGGACCACCTTGGGGCTGCCCGGTCAATTCTAGGGAGTCCATCGAAGCAATGGAGGTCCCACTGCCTAGCGTGCTGATCGCTTGAGCGGCTTTGGATTTCAGCTTGTCGAGAAGAAACATATCTGCCGCGTAGAGCAGATCGAGAACTAGCTCGAGGGGACATTTCACTTTTCCGGTGTACAAGAACGATAAAACGAGTTCCAGAACTTCCGGTGAACAATCCACTGGGATGATGCGGAGGTGCTCAGATTCTTGGGCCTCAATGAAAGCAGAGGTAAACATCGTTTCAAAGTAGGGGCTCCGGACGAGCATAGCTTTGTGCACAGGAAAAAGTGTCGCCTTCTTGGCATCACCAGGTCCGTCCTCCTCTCGCCGTATATCTTCGTCGTTGGACCCCGGCTCATTGGGTGCATGATCGGCTGTCTCTTGGAGGTCCAAACTTTGCTCGTATCTCCCTTCATCAGCAAGAAGCAGACAATCAGCGAAGCCGGCGTTGTTGTATCGCCACCTGATCCCGGGAACTTCACTGATGGCTATCTCGGTTTTCTGGGCGAGTACTCGCTGCCGAAAGTAGTCCCCCATCTCTCGGCACGCAAGTGATACTTCATCTTGGCACATCCGCCGTGCCAGCCGGACGTCTTTGACTTTCTTGGAGAAGAAAGGCTCCCATACTCGGTTCATTTCCCAAAGATTAGCAACCTCTTCCATGCTGGCACGAATATCTTTTCTGGTGCTATTGCTCTCAGGTCCAAACATATCGTTGGTGATTTCGCTCAAGTACGAGTATTGAATCATTATCTGGAAGGATCTGGCAGGAACGTCAAGCGGCAATGCCCAACTCTCCATCTCTGAGTTTGCAATCAGCTTCTTTTGAAAATAGGGGGAGCGTGCAGATAGGATAAATTTATGTAGATGAAACGAAGTCGTTCCGGCCGTCAGTGTGATATCTGACGTCCACGGGCTTTTTCGTGCCAGTAGCGACTTGATATCTGCCGCCCACGGCTGGAGAGGGTCCGTTGCCCTGGAATAGTCATACTCCATTAGATAATTGCGGATCTTGTCGTTGAGCGCATTGTACATGCTACACGCTACCAAGTTAGTTCAACGTTCGTATCGGCCAATCGTTGTGGTCGGGCGTGAGAACGAAATTCGGCATCCTCAGAGTGAGATAATTTCAAAAGTGATGCAGTTTATGTACTCAACTCAAAAAGATACAAAGTTCGGATATGCATACCAACGTTCGCCCTGATATGTATCACGATCGGCCCATGCGCCTGAATTGAGCAATATCTTCACAACAGGAAAGTGCCCGCAGAGACATGCCTGTTACCAATTGAACTGATCAGATATTTGGCTGCGTCTCATCAAATCCTCTCTAACTTAATCATTTTCTATTTGAGAAAATCTTCGGAGATGGGGAAGTGCTGCTCTGCGTATAACCGAGAGAGCGGGGGGGGGATACCAACTCACTACAATTAACGGTGTATAGTCGAATTCATCCCTACCATTGATATTGACGCCGGTGGAGATGAGCTTTAGGGTCCTGTCAACCTGCCCGCGTCGACAGGCGTCCATCAATTCGGTAAACTCTGGGCTTTCTTCAAAAGGATTATCAATCCAGTGGTTTTCGGTCTTCGCAAGCACCTTCCCGAATCTGGGCTTCGATAGAAGTTGGTACCTCACACTATCCATGGCTGTGAAACGCTGGGAGTGGCCACAAAGTATGTCTGGGGTGTAATTATGTTTGGTGACGGAATATATTCGCTACCTCTCGTAGGCGCAATGGTGGCCAATATTACGTGTTTGAGGCTTGGGCATCTTCGAAGATACAGATGACTCAGCGTGGAACAGATACCTGGTCAAAGCCCAAAGCCAGTAAGAACTTGAGCGCTCACAAGGCCATGTGACAGTGTGGTCCACAAAATTCGGTGGGGTACAGTGGACAGAAAGTTCAGAGCAATAGGGTTTTGCACCCAAATGCCCGATTTCAACGCTGAGAACCTTTTGGGCGACCACAACCAATGCAATAACCCATGTATAGTAGGATTATTCTGAACCGAGTAAATTTCAATTTACCTGAGTTTTGTGCAATTTGAATGTGTACAGCGAGACCAAACACTCAGCAGCCCCACTGCGAGCGTTGATCCCACCACAATTTTCAGCTTGTTGGTGGGGTAAGATTTCGTAGTGAGATATTTAAGGGTTCAAATATGCAGTCAATCTTCATTCAAACTGGATAAAACTCAAGCACGTTAAAATTCAATCAGTTTGGAATAATACTGTAGACGTGGGTTATTCCAATGTCTGTGGTCGCCCAACAGATTTTCAACGTTGGAATCGGGCATTTGGGTGTAAAAAACCGCTTTGCTCGGAATTTTGTCGGGCCAGTTGTACTGCGAAAATGTGGCCAATGTGTGGAGGAGGTTGCGAGGACAACGGTTGGGATGCAGGATTGCCTGGTTCAGCTGGCTGATTGGTAGCCTAGGCCACAGCTCAGGTTCAACGTGTCCGGCGCAATTCACCGGATGTCGTGCAACAATTCTTCGAGTGTTCGACGCATTGGCAGGTGCAAGCACTTCATGCAGTCTTGTCTTGCCATTGCTAATACGGAGTACTATTTGCTTAAAGCGGGAGCGGATTGAGGAGCCTTGAATGCATTTCGGCACACGGCGTTTTCTTAACTTGTGACGCCACAGAAAGGAAACGCCAGGGCCATCTGTCGCGCTGGAACATCGAGCTCATTTGATTGGTCGAGAAGCTCAAGTGGACCTGCAGACAAGGTCCAGGTTCGGCGTTGCTCCGGACAACCTGTCCTGTTTATTCCGGAAAGGTGAGTTACCAATGCAGGCTGGAGTTTTGCGGCCAATTCTTGAAAATCTTGCACCTGCACCCGTACCAATTAGCGTTGTACCTTACCATTGCTATCTACTATTGTTAGTGGTGCACCGAAGAAGTTCGCTCCTTTGCTGTCATCGCCGAATACTCCTTCATCCCTTCAGTCTGTCTTCGTTACTCCCTTGACTATTGTGTAATCAAGCTCGATCTTTCTTCTTCTCCAAAAGTGACCTGTCCTCATTCTCTAATTGCATCTTTTCTTGCATGTCAGACCGAACGACTACAACCAGACAACTAGCGGTCGCGAGTCAATACTAACCTAGGCTTGCCCGGCTCCCCACCAAACGCGCAACAATCTCGGTCTAGTCTCGCCAACACGACTCGGTCCGGCGCTATCTGGAACGGCCGTTCTATGGCAAATTGCTGGGAAACACTAGTTGATGCTTAGATCGCCTCGGCATAATCTGTCAACATGAGTGAGGCCGATAAGTACGACCAGTTGGAGAAGATTGGTATGTACAGACTGACAAGCTGCCAACCTGCAATGCAATCACTGCTCGACGAGTTTCAACATTCGTACACTCCGACGCACAATGGAACTAATTGCGATTGTGTTGCATGAGTATAGGCCATGGCTCCTTCGGGGTTATTCGCAAGGTGCGCCGGAAGGTGGACGGGATGGTGCTCTGCCGCAAAGAGATTAGCTACTCTAAAATGTCACAGAAGGAGCGCGAACAGCTTCACGCCGAATTTCAAATCCTGTCACATTTGCGCCACCCCAATATCGTCGGTTACTACCACCGCGAACATCTAAAGCTCTCCCAGGACCTGCACCTGTATATGGAATACTGCGGGAACGGTGACCTGGGCCGGACGATTCGTGAATTGGTTGTCCAGAACAAATACGCCGAGGAGTCCTTTGTATGGAGTATCTTTTCACAGCTGCTGACCGCGCTGTATAGATGTCATTATGGCATCGATCCTCCCGAGGTGGGCAAGAATGTTCTGGGCCTTGGCTCGACGGCCAAGCCCAGAGTCATACCTGGTGGCATGACAATTCTGCACCGCGATTTGAAGCCGGAGAATGGTGAGTTCTCTGGGAAGGAATTTTTCCACAATGGTTGCTAACTCGACGCAGTATTTCTTGGCGAAGACAATTCAGTCAAGCTCGGCGACTTTGGCCTTTCCAAGATGATCCAATCTCATGACTTCGCCTCAACCTATGTCGGCACCCCGTTCTACATGTCGCCTGAGATTTGCGCGGCCGAAAAATACACTCTCAAGTCGGACATCTGGTCCTTGGGATGTATCATATACGAGTTGTGTGCAAGAGAGCCACCTTTCAATGCCAAGTCTCACTTCCAGCTCGTTCAAAAGATTAAAGAGGGCCGCATCACCCCCCTTCCTAATATCTATTCCAGCGAACTCAGCGCAGTCATCAAGGACTGTCTACGAGTTAACCCGGATCGTCGACCCGATACCGCGAGTCTTCTCAACCTCCCCGTGGTGCGTCTGATGTTGAAGGAAAAAGAGGTCGTGGATATGAGCAAAGCGCTCAAAGCGAAGGAAGAGTTGATGGAGAAAAGGATGAAGGAGGCCGATCAAAGATTGGCTAATTTGGAAGCAGAGAAAGATCTTATGCGTCAAGAGTTGGAGTCGTCCTTGCGGAGAGAGTGGGAGGTCAAGGCGCGATTGGAGATCGACAGACTGGTGAACGACGAGATTGAGCAACTGCGTCAGCGGTTTGAAGATGAGGTAGCGACGCGGGTGGAAGAGGAATTACAACCCAAGAAACGAGCCCTTTTCGGCACAGCCGAGCCACATACTCAAGATCTCAAGTCGTCCTCGGCAAAGTCCGAGTATCCGTCCTCCCTTGGCGCAGCTAGCACCGATGCCGATGGCGAGTTCCCATCTGTCACCGATCTGACCAACCTATCTCTCGACTCTCGAGCTCCCGAATCTCCAGCGCATGATGCCGAAACCGAGCCGTCCCAAGCCCTAAAGAAAGCCCGAACGCCATTCACTCGTGCGCAAACCATGTTCGCTGGCGGCCACCCCGGCACACCTATGGATATCGAGATGGCATCGCCTTCGCCCACGCCTCTTGCGGCCTTGTCTTTGTCGCCGCGTCGAAATGGAGCGACTAAGGCACCTTCATCTAACACCCCAACGATCTTCACGGAGAAAGAGGGCAAAGACGAGATCAATCTGTCTGACATGGACGATGATTCTGGGGATGACTTCCCTATCCCTTCACCTTCGCGCCAGCCTCGTACGACCAAGAATCCCTTCGCGGCAAAGCGTCCCACCCTCACTACTACCAAAACGGCTCCGATGGGTCGTCTCGCCAGACAGGCTGCCCCGGCTGCCCACTCAGGTCCCTCCAAACTCAACCTTTCTCCTGCCGTTAACATCAATATTCCCGATCTTCAGCCGAAGCGTAGCAATGGCGCCCTGCGCGAGCGTGCCAACTCGCCAAATCGTCGACTGTCTAAGATTCCCTCGAGTGTCAATCTCGCCACGGCTTTGGGCGAGAATGGACTCCAGCGGAGACCTTCGATCAAGGATAAGGTCAGCACCCGGAAGCCATCTTCGGGGTCATCGTCGTCCTCCTCCTCGTCTGGTACGGAGCCAGCTGAGCCGCCCCTGGCTGGCAAGGGGCTCGTGAGCAAGAATACCGCCGCTACGGTGCGAGGACGTACGTTGGTGGAGCTGCAGCAGGCCCGGGCCGGCGGTCGCACTGTTGATGTGAGCCCCAAGCGAAACGCGTTTAGAGATCGCATGGCTGGGCTGAACATCGGTGGCGCCACGGCCATGAATACCAACTTCGAAGAGCCCGCCGCGGTTTGGGACCCGGAGAGAGACGAGATGCCCAGCCCATTCTTGGTGCGTAGAAAGCCCATGATGCGTGGGTGATCGCATCTCATGTGAGAGGGTCTCTTTTGTTCTTGTTTTTTTGTTTTTTTTTTGGTATCCATCCACTCGGATAAGTGAACCATCGCCGCGTTCGAACCTTCGGATTCTGGGGGTCTAAGGAACAGGGATATGATAGGAGGAAGCTAATGACTGAGACGACGGATGAACGCGGACTGGTTGTAGAGGAAAGGATGGAAATACCGGTGTTCGGACAAGACAAGAACGGCGTTGTGGCTGAGAAGGCGTTCTGTTTTGTGGCATGGCATAAATGTACACCAGAGCAGATAGGGGAAGAGGGGGGGTTGAGAAAGAGAGAAACAAGACGTGATACCACTCGAACCATCCAAGCGAGCGAGCAAAGCATGTACATATTTATGCCACCTGTTTGTGTGGGGTGTTAGGCGGTGGCTTTAGCATTCTGACTTGTGTTTTACTTTATCCCTCCACTGAGGTGCTTTTTCTTTTGTCCTGTGAGTGAGTTTTACGGAGCATTGATATCAGTGGGAATGGTGGTGGCGTATAAAGTGAGGTTGAAATCATGTTGAAGGCACGTTTGGCAATCGCTCAAGTGATGATGTTTCATGAAGCCTGGCGGGTTCGAAGAACGGAGAATAGAGGAAGAAATTGGGGAGGTGAAATTCTAAACCCTGAATAGTCGAGCGACCAAATCCATCGTTACTAAATCTCCATACTGTTGGATCCGCGTAGAAGGGCGATACATGGCCGTAGAAGAAGTGTCTTTGCTGTCCCACATTCCGCGCCACATATCCCAGAGAGCAAGAGCACGTAAATGTATGGTGATCTTAGCTCGTAATTTAGAGCGAGTTTCAGGACACATCGGTCCTTGCTCTCCTTCGCGGATCGAAATTCGCAACTCTGACACCCTTCAACTTCCGTGGCAACATTCAAATCCACTATTGTATGTGGAGGCTCTTTTCCGGATCGACCTCCTCAGCCCTTGGATATTCGAAGCAACTGTATAACATCACATGCAGTATTGTCGTGTCCCCGAGAATGAAAAGAAAGCAGTGTGAATTGACTGGACTCAGACACCTTTTCACGTCTGAAGTGGGATATTCAACAATCAAGCTCAATAGAGTACAGCAAGGTAACAGACTCTCTTGGAGTCCTGACACTGAGGAGCTCCGAGTTTACTTTTCAAAAGCGGGAATGACATCGTATCTTTTAGAGCCGAACTCATGGAGTGAGTCACGGGTTGCTCGCTGCGATTTGTGCAATACAAACGGTCTTTTTATTGTGAAGTCCTGAAAGGACGCCAGTGCAGCGCGATCGTGATGACTAAATAGAGGCTCAAATCGGCCAGTATGACGACTATTTGACTGAACTTCTCACAAATTCGCAATTGAGGAAAATTTATCGAATCGAGCTACTTTGTATTTACTAAATTTAGGTTCCCACATGAACCCATGCACAGGGGTGGAATTCGAAGTTTTGTACCACAGTAGTTGCACAGTCGCACGGACCTACCTGTGATCCATGCGTCGAATAGGGGGGGGACCTCGATGGCCTCTGCAGCCTTTGGGACTGTCTCGAGGTCACTTGACTTCACCAACACAGTACATATATGAGCGCATGTGGTTGGTTGAGCCCTAAGAATTAGAATTGATGTAGACAAGAAAATTCGTCTGATATTTGATTGGCGTGTGATTGACCTGTTTTTGATTACGGGTCGCGGGCGGGGGGAAGAGGATGCAGTTGGGGCGCTGCAAAGGCTTTACATGTGCGGAATACTTTCATGGATTTCCGTTTTCAGAATTTATGGCAAGCAGGAGCGAACATATCCCTTTGTCCCGCCTTTGGTGATATCGTTAGCATTGGAGACATCACCAAGCCTCTTTCCTTAGATTCGGAACCGGAAACTGGAGAACATGACAGGCAGACAGAATATGGTGTTCACGGTGACCCGGTTTAAGCACAGTGCATTCTTTGGTACGGTATCATTCATAATACCAGCACGATTGTTGGTAAAACGTCTACCTGGAATTCCTGAGGTGCTCCCAGAGCTCCACTAGAATCTTAAAGGAAGCAACATCCTCTGACTCGGCTGGGGTCTCACGGAACCATTAATACATCAATATTTTGGCGCTGCGCATCTAGTACAACTTGAAAGAGGATTTGGTACACATTTCTCAGCCTCGGTTCCCTTGATGCTGGCGTAGGTAGCTTTCCGCCAGTTCTGTCGGCATTGCGCCTGCTTTCAGTATGTAGTCTTGGAGCGGTAAAGTGGAGTATCTTGGGATCTTTCTAGAGCAAGCTACGAAACCAAATAATCGTTGGGAAGCTGCCGTCGGTCTTGACAGTCTCCTAATCGGCTCAATGCCATCAGGGATTGATGCGGCCTCAGCTCGACTCTTCCACGCGACTGACATGCGCCAGGATTTGGTCCTTTACAAGACTCTAGATAAACAAGTGTTGATGATCTGCGCCATCTCCGCACCTGGAGTTAGCCAGTCTCACTATAAACACGGTAGCATGCACTAAGCAGAAAGATTATCAACTCAATGATGACTCCCCACTGCACTTTGGTTCGAGATGTGTTAGCTTCAACAGACAATAACTAGCTGAACATCTAAACAAATTCAATGAACCGCTGGATCCAGTCACGGAGAAGAGTCCCGCATCCTGTACTCTGAGGCATGCAAAGAGGTTGTGGCAGTGTGCACATGTGTTTGGACGCTGTTCAAACCTCGAGGACAATTCTTGAAGAGTCCTGAGTTATCGGGTTAGAAGAACTCTGTGCCTCGATTGGAAAGGGCGACCACTAGATGTCTTCAAGAGTAGGTTCTTGGTGTAAGTCATCCACCGAAATTTGGACAGTTGGGTGGCAGATGATTCATAGTTTAGCGAAGCAATGCGGGAACATTCACCATCGAGCAACTGAAGCCAAATCTCTGGTTCAACGCAGTCAATCCTCAAAGTAGATGTTCTCAGGCAAGTCGAAACAAAGCGATGCCGCTGGCTGTAGGGCAAGCGAGGTTGCACTGTTGCAGACGAAAGCATGGGGATAATTTGCCCACTGGTGCTGGAGCTGCCGCTGTAATGACAAGATCCAGTAAGGGGAAGTTTAGAAAGAAGGGGAAGTGACGTTGAAAAGACTGATGGATCATTGTGTTCCTTCCCTCAATGAATTCGACCGTAGCTAGATGATACAACTACAGCTAAGCGAGAAAGCTTATGCTGGAGTTTCAGCCAACAGGAGAGGGTTGCTTTGCGTCGAATCGATATTAATCATTGTACAGATCTGGGTGTAGCGTAGTATACACCAAAACACCAGGGCAACGGGGTGATTCTGTGCTTGCAAGTAGACATATTCAATGAAATACTTATGTGCAGGAGTCATCGTATGTAGTGGTTCGTGCACGCCCTTGATTCATACTTAAGGGGCTCGACTTTTAGGGAAAGTAATCCTGAGCTATACCCTTTGTAGACACTTTTCGTAATCTAGACTGAGCTTAAGAACTATCACGGAAAGCACATCGATTTCACGAGAGTAAGACACTCAGAACATTACATAAAACCAACCGCCGACTATGGCAGATGATCAGAACCCCCCTCTTCCTAACATGGATCCCAATTCGGACCCATCAACGTCGGCTGGACCGATAGCCGAAACTACTCTGATTGACCTGGATCTCCTTCCAGTATCGGACCCAATCATAGCAAGTGATCTTGACAATGCCGAGGCTTCCAGCTTGGACCCCTCGCCGTCGACTGTACCAACAGCCCCAATCGATCCATCCAACCTAAGTCAGCCTCCACTATCGAGCACGATCACAACGAGCGATCCCGGCAATCTTGAAGTCCCCAACCAGTACTTTTCCTTGTTGAGTCTATCAATGGCCGAAAACTCTTTAGTCGCCCAGGACCCGACTCTAGCGTCGAGACTGATGACGATGGATGATCTGCACAACATTGAGGTCTTGGAGAGATTGCGTGCGCTCCAGCGCAACCATCAGCAAATGGTTTGGAGGTCCACTGACGGGTGGCTGTTCAAACCCAGCCCAAAACCCAGGCCCCCGCCGAAGTTCAAGGGCTTGAAGGCTTCTCAACTGAAAAAAATGAAAGACGACCCCGACGACGATTGCCAAGAAGGTGATGAGCCAAGCCGGAAAGATAAGCCTCGACGCACAGCGAACAATTGGATGTTATTCCGAACCTGTATGGCGCCTGTGGTCAGAAGGAAGTTGCGAGAGAGAGGTGAAAGTGGGACTCAAGGAGCAGTGTGTAAGTCAACTTTCAACTTTTATTGTGCGCGCATTTCTTTATTGTCTTCTTTCCTCTTCCCGATTTATCAACGGCCTGCCAGCCCCAAGCTTCTCAACCTTATCTATTGCTGGAAAGATCTTTGACACGCTAATGCGCGCACACCTTCGCAGCAACATATCTTTCTTCTGTATGGAAAGAAGTGTCCAACCAAGAAAAAGACATTTGGCAGCAACGGAAATTGGACTACGATACGATATTCAAGGCGTTGTTCCCAACCTATCGATTCAATCCAGCGAAACGAAAGGACTGGGAAGCTTCTCCTGAAGAGGACCCAGACATGGGAGAGGACTCGGAAGAGGAAGCGAACCAAACTAAACGAGCTCGTCGAACCAGCACTGGCAAAGCCAAGTCAACCCATCAAGGCTCAAGAGGCCACCAGTCTGGCCTTGTTCCTATGCATGGTTCGATGCTGGGTCCAACATACCAGCCGAACCAAAATGGCATGACTGACTACAACCAATTCGACGCAGTCACGAGACAATACTCGCATAACCAGAATGCGAGCAACTGGCTTGCATCCTCGGCCAGCGGGGTTGCCTCGACGAGCCAGGGCAACTACCAACCGGTCGGTTCAACGGCCGTCTATCCTTCTATGCAGAACCATAATCTGCCGGGAAACCGCATCCCGCACCGGAACCAAATACCGGTCATATGCCCGTACACCAACCAGCGACTCGACGCGCCTGGAAGCCAAACGCTCGCCTCGCCGCCGCAAGGTGTGATGAATTATGACATGGCCCAACAGCGGCCATTACAGCAACAAATCCAAACTCCGATGGGGTCTGCACAGCAGCCCCAACAATTTGGAGCTCATCAAGGCTATCCCCAGCGACAACATCAACCTCTGCAAAGCTCGCAGAGCCATTCTGGGCAACAGCAACCTCTTCAAAGCCTGAATAGTCATGTTGGGCAACAGCAACCTCTTCAAGGCCTGAACAGCCATGCTGGCCATCGGCAACTTCCGCGATGGCAGGCTCGGCAGGGCTATGCGCACCAACAACACCCTCCTTTGCAAGCTCGTCAATATTTTCACCAGCCACAACCGCAACGAGCTCCGCCTCAGCCTCAGACAAGCTATGAACATCCATCATCATTACCGCAAGCCCAGCAGCCTTTGCAGGCCCAGCAGGGTCAGAAAAGCGAAGGGCAGCGGCTAGCCGAGATTTCATTCGACGACCTGCCGCTAGATCTCTCCCTCGGAGACCCTTCTGGTCAGGGCAGTCTGTACGATCGAATAATGGCCATAAATGATGAAGAATTTGCAGAGGAAATCAAGACCTTGTTTGACGATAAACTGTGATCAGCCTCGATCGGCTGCGGTCCTCCGCCCAAGAGCTTACGACAATGACTTGATAAGTGCCGGTATGAGGCAGTTACGAAGCTCGACAATCCGAATCGTGGTACGGACCAGAACGGAACTAGGCATGGTATGAGAGGTACACCACTGAGAATCGTCTCGAGAAAAGCTTGTGGGGAAGTTTGCACGACATCGCGCCATCACTATGCTAACCTATCCGACAGACAAGAGGCCTCGAGTGCTCACGTCAGACTGCTGGCCGAGCGTGAAGGCAGTGGGAGAGCGAGGCGGATGGGGGAGCTAGACGGGCGGGGGAACCAGATGAGGCCAAAGCTTGGGATACAGTACAGTGCAGTGGGAAGGTGATAACTTTGGGTGGGGTTCGGGGCGTCTACAGTCTGTTGATGCATTCGGTTTTCACATGGTGCTGGGTGGTCTGCAAGATAGTTAGTTGATTTGCATTCCCATGGAGTTTTACAGTGAGCAGTCCCAATACGAGTTCGTTGAATTGGGTTTCTAGGCTTAGTGAATGTTCTGAACAATCTTTAAGTATGTTTGCGTGAAGTGCTCGCTCTCTCTTGGCTCTGCCCGGTGTTGCAGATACTGACATGTTGTGGAGCTGAATCGCTTGAAATTTGAAGAATGAATGTGCGCCCTATCCAAGGTAGAAAACAACTTGATTCACGTATCCCAACAGAAACCAAGAAAAGCATAATCTCATAACTCATCGATATCCGGCCAAAACCAAGCCCCGTTGACGCTACATCCAAGAATCTAAAAGTTTTATCATAAAAGCCGTAAACGGACTGTCGACAGCCCCGAGATTGAGAGCCTCGTGCTCCATGTTATAATCCACACTGGCCTCCAGAAAGAAAATGACTGAAATGGCTAACTTAGTTCTTCTCTTGCGCTTCCTCTACAGTAACGTGGTTCATCTCGTGCGTCGGCTCCACGTATATCCCCCAATTCCAAGCAAGCGACGGTCGTGGTTTCACGTGGTTTGGTACACCCCAATTGCGACCCATGCTGTCCGTTGAGACTTCGCGGCTGTGGAGGGCCTTGACGTAAATGAAGAGGTTCGCAATGAAAGACATAAACGCGCCAAAATATACTACGAGATTACGACAGGAGATTAGCAAACACTTTTCGTTCCTGATCCAGCCAGGAAGGAGAAAGCATAACGAACGAACAAGAAGAACTCACGAATCATCCACAAGCAAGCCTGCCTCGTCGCAGCATTCACCCTCGTCTCCCAGGCCACATAATCGAAATTCGCAAACACGGCACAAACCTCGTTCGAAAAAGCGCCCTTCATCATATCATTGTAGACGCAATCGACGCCCTCATCATCATCGCCATCGCCATCACAGTGTTTCGAGCGCGCGAGCGCATTGCGAAGCGAGGACACTGATGTCGACTCCTTTAACCCCGGCGAATCCTTGTTCGAATCAGACCGCAGATTCTCTCGCGACGCCATGGGCGATTGCAGCCATGTGCGGCCGCGGATGAGCCGTTGCGGTCGCGCGGCCATGTTGTTCCCGGTTAGCTGGACGAGCTCTTGGAGTTTGGGCTGGAGATCTCGGGGGAAGTCGGCGGTACGGCGTTTGAGGAGTTGGAGTTGGTGGCTGTCTGAGAATTAGTTTTGAAGTATAATAGGATAAGGGTAGGTATACGTAAAGAGGGCCACATCAACTTACTTTGTACTCCTCACCAATATCATGCTCAGCTCATCCCGACACCCTTCCAAGTCTTTCGCCCTATTCTCAAAATCCAGCTCCGCTCCCACCCCATCATTTACCAGAATAGCGATTCCGAGCTTGCCCCCATCCCTCGTCTTAGCAATCCCCGTGTTCCTCACCCGGAACGTATCCAGCACACCCTCCAGCGTCCTCGAAATCGCGCGGATCCGCGAAATCGCATCAGCTGCTCCCTCGTGGTACTCCTGCACGAGCAGGTTGTCCTCCTCGTCCGCCGCTAGATCGCGGCTCTCGAGGATCTCGCATATCTGCCGGATCCGCCAGAGGCATTCCTGAAGCCGGGTGTCATGGGCGGGCTCCAGGGACTGCGGATCCGCCTTGTTGGGGCTGGATATCGTTTTTAGCGTGCGCACGCAGAGGACGCCGTGGTTGCATAGTTTGAGGATGCTGGAGGCGAGGTCGATGGCTGTGGAGGGGTTGGGATCGGAGGAGTTGTGTTTGTGTCGGTAGGGGGATGCGGGTAAGGGGGGATCGACTGGGAGGCTCATGTTTGTGCTGTGGTTTTAATCTGGAAATTACTGATTGACTTATATTGATCGTGTATCGAAAGTTCCAGCTATCTCTTTGTTTTCTTTTAATGTTCGTCTGAAATACCATAACGCGTGTCGAAGCGATCCTGTCACTCCAGTGGCCGTTGCTATATACATGGCGTTACGCACAACTTGAACCCCAAGACACCCAACCGGAACACGGGATCCATCCAGAGTTCCGTTGCGGAATTGAAATGAGCAGGGCTGGCATCTCTCTTGCCGGTGCTTAGAGCTTCCACTTTGTCTGAGCGCAGCAGGACGGGCGGCTTTGAGATGTGGTTTTGAGTTTAGATCCTATGACGCTACGTGTTGATAATTACCGGTAGCTAGTTTGTCTCTGGATCTTGTGTACCGAAACAGCGCAGACCTTCCACGTGAAAAGCCGTTTTGGGGCACTGTCTTTTCAACGGTTGGAAGGGAACGGCGAAGTATAGTGGCTGCTGTCACATGATGGACGTGTCTGTTGACTCTTCAGTCCCGCTTTGGCATTTGGCGGCCATAGAGTTAGGGAAGATAGTTTTCCAGCCCATTTGCTTCCGTGGCCGGTGATAGATTGACAAGTGATGAGTGTTAGTGATCATAGCTGAGAGAAAACCGGTATCGGAATTCGTGTGGCTAAGCTCATCCAAGATTACCCACGAAGGATGCGGGCGACGAGTGCCGTTTGTTCTTGATCTTCTATTGATGGACTCTGCGCATAGCATGGGCATATCTTTACGGCTTGGGTGTTTGGACATCCGGGGGTTGGAATAGCGCCACGCTACTCCACTGGTATGATGTAGGCCAGAACTAGTAACTTGAAATTCAACGGCTTTGAGCAATACAAGCTACCGCCGTTTGGAACTCGGAAACTTGGCAGAAAAGATACGCATCGGTAATATTAGGAGACGAACCTGGGTACAATCCTTTTCTGGAACATTGCTAGATCGGCTCCAAGTGCTCCTCATCTCGCCGTTACAAAAAATGGTTGTTTAAAGAAAATCGAGAATCACCGGGACTGGCAATCGCTCAATTTCTAGCCACTCTCCGATCCTAGAAGATTCATCCAGCCTGACTTGGAACTGGGAGGTCGGCATGGGCAATAGGAGGCAGGGGCGGTATTCCATCGGGCAACTATTGCCTCCCGAATCCGTAGCCTTCCGCGCCATCCCAAAGTCTTTTCACTTTTCTACACAACATTGTGTGGCGTGTCGATGAAGTTTGTTCACACTCAATAGGCTCATGTTTCGTAACAGAACGGGATGGTCCGCCGGGATGTGGGAAAGCACAGTGTTTGAGCTTTGAGGGGCATTAAACAAGAGATAACACAGAACGCAGCTAGAGGCGAGGGTATAGGAATGCTTTCTTTAGCCCTTGCTTCGTCTTCATGTGTCTGACTTGATATCTCGTCTATGCTCCGACAATTGAAGGCGCGCATGAGTGAGAAGCTGTCAATTCAATTCATATCTAGGCAATCAGGAGCACCCTCGTATTCCGAACGTCCGAAGTGTTTGAACCCGGCTGGAGGTACTCTACGATACTTACTGGAAAGTTTATATGATGCCCAATTCTTTCACTCACAAGTGACACCCAAGCTGAGAAATATGTATCAACCCTTCGAACCATCCTATCAGGCGCAAACGAGCAATCCGGGACAGTAGATACGGGACGACGATTTCATCTACCGCTCAACGAAAATAGCTAGATCCTAATGAAAGGCTGGCTGATGTACCGGCAATACTGTGGGGGAAGTGGACAGCAGAGAGCCGGTGGTGATGTTGAGCGGGTTGTATTTGAGAGAAGAGGGAAAAGGAAGGCCCGCTGCATCAGCGAACTTTTGCAGAGATTGGATTTTCCCAAGAGGGCGGTGAAGCACAGCAGAACTCTGCGAAGGACAGCTTGAGGCACGTGCATGCACAGTGCTGCAAGTTCCCCACCAGATTTTCGCGCGTTTTCAGGATCTCCACGATCAAACGACACCACTTCACTTTTCGGTCACGTATCACATCAGCCAACACCATGGAAACGCTCGACTCTCTGAGCGAGGAGCCTTGGGATGTAGTGATATATGGGACCGGTCTGCAGCAATCGCTTTTAGCCTTGTGAGTCTCCCTCATTCCTGATGGTGTTCGCTAAACACCAACGCGTAGAAAGAAAAGAAAGGAAAGCCAATCTGACTGACGCAGTCTCATGTGTTTTTTGTCCGTCTCTTGATGAAGAGCTCTCTCGAGATCCAAAAAGCGCATCTTACATGTTGATCCAAACACCTACTATGGCCAGCACGAAGCCGCGTTCAGCCTCCAGGAGGCTGATTCCTGGGCAGTTGCGCACGCTGACTCTGGCGACGGGGCCGGAGTAGAGGATACATCGGCCACAGCCATAAGAGCTAGTCGAGGAACGTACGGCTCAGTGAGAACATGGAAACATGCTGAAGCTGAGGCCAGCGGGTTGTCCCCATCAAGGGCCTACGCGATCGCGTTGGCACCGCAGATCATGCATACGCGGTCCAAGGTGCTGTCACAGCTTGTCTCATCGCATGCGTACCGGCAGGTGGAATTTCTAGCCGTGGGCTCTTTCTTCGTGTACCAGACGGGCGAATCAGGGCCATCCTCAGGCTCTTTGACGCGCATTCCCAGCAGTCGGGAGGACATATTCTCCGCATCCAACATCCCTACGCGCTCCAAACGTGCCCTGATGAAGTTTCTCAAATTCGTGATAGACTACGAATCTGAGGAGCGGTCTGTGATTTGGCAAGACTACGCGGATTCTCTGCTGGTTGGATTCTTGGCTGGCGAGTTTAAGCTGGAGGATAGTCTAAGACAGTATGTTTTGGCCTTGACGCTGACGTTAGACGGCAAGATCACGGTGCGAGAGGGTTTGGCGACAATACATCGCCATCTCACGTCGACGGGAGTCTTCGGCCCGGGCTTCTGCGCTGTCTGTCCCAAGTGGGGCGGCTTGGCGGAGGTTGCACAGGTGGCGTGTCGCGCGGGGGCTGTGGGCGGCGGCATTTATATGTTGGGTACGCCTATGATTGTCGGGTCTGCTACGACGGATAATGGCAATCTACCTATCGAGTTGTCCAATGGCGTGACGGTGGAAGCCAGGGGGTTGGTTACTTCTCGGGAGGACTCTACCGGCGATGGACAAGATGTGCATGAAGGACATGAGGGGCGAAAGATTAACCGACTCGTGGCTATTGTGAATGCACCCCTGAAGCACCTCTTTGAAGTCGTTGTTGAGGGCGCGCCAACTCCTGCTGTTGCGATCGTTGCGTTCCCATCATTAGCTTCCATGGCAAACGAAGGGGAGGAGATTGCCCATACCGCGCCTATCTACGCCATGGTTCATTCCAGCGACACAGGCGAATGCCCAGCCCGGCAATGTAAGTTTCATTTTCTCTTATCTGCTCCTAGCCCTCCCATTTTCCGGTGTGATGATGACACAACTCAAACGAATACTTATCTACATTGTCCGAGCATTTCCATGCCGATGACGAGAATAAACCTCTGACAAACTGATGCACCGCTCTTATGCTCTCATTTTCCGTTTTCACCTACACAGTGACGACCGCGGGACTAACCAGCAAAAAAAAACAAACCTAGGCGTCATATATCTCACCACCCTCCACACTCCTACCTCTCATCAAGCCCTCGAAACCGCTCTCACCACCCTCCTATCCCTGCCACCGCCTTCCCCTGAATCTGCCACTACCAACAACACCACCTCTCCCACCGCCCTCTACAAGCTCACCTACACCCAGCAAATCAGCGATGGCGCTCAATTTTCTCGAGCCAACGGCTCAGCATCAATCTTCGCCTTCCCACCGCTGTCGCCTGCTCTCGCTTTGGCGGATGACCATCTAGACGCCGTCAAGGCGGCGTGGCAATTGGTTATGGGAGACGAGGCGGCGGAGGAGGGTTACATGGTGTTTGAAGATCGGGAGGGTGCGGATGCGGAGGATGAAGGGGTTTATGAAGATGGGATATGATTTAGGGTATGGTATGGGGTCTGGAGTTCATGAGGCATAGGCTTCCGCATCCAGTGACCTATCAGGTGTTGGAAGTTGGGAAGTGGGTGAATGAGAAATATGGGTTAGGTTGTGGACGTGTCTTGGGAATCGGGAGGTTCTACGAACAGTTTGTCCCAGCCGATTTCACGCTTGGAATCCCTCGAGGATTATCGTTACACGACTGTTTCAATATGGCCCTTTTCGCAATCCTTGTGCAAGTTTAATACGTTTTTTAAAATTAGAATGCACCATCAATTGCGCGAGGTCCGGTGCGATTTCGAAGCGCATCATTCCACTCCAGTATTCCTGTACATGCATATCGATTCCATAGGTCCTATTTAAGATTCCCTGTGGGCTATCTCCTTCAGTTACTCTTACGGTAGCCAAGCCAAGCCAAGCTAGACCCGCAAGCAAGTTCTTAAATGATCCGCTACCGTCATTTCTAAGTAAAGAAATATTTTTAAATCCGGTATC